>VXAK01028026.1:0-12762 GCA_013399435.1 Arenaria interpres | reverse complement strand
TTTTTTTCATCTTCCAGGTCCCAATACTTGTAAAATGAGGTCAATTATTATTTTTTTTTTAGCTCACAAACCGAATTATGATGATTAGCTGAAAAAAATGGCAATATGGAAATTCCAAATATGTATCATTCTCTTCTTGCCCATCGAAACGTGGCTCTTTGATGTCTTCTGGCCATGAGTTTGATGTGGTGTACTGAGAAATGCTTTTCACTGATTGTGCCCTCACTCTGAGATGCTGAAAGAAGAGACTTGACAGTTCTTTTAATGTAGTTTCATACGCTTGCTTATGTCTCCTACTTGCTTGTGTCTGTCTTCCTGTGCCTCAATTCCATTTCCTGTTTGTTAAATTGCTGCTGCATTCATTCCAAGGAAAGAATGGAATTCTCTGAGTTTAGGATGAACAAGGGGAGAAGCTCCACAATATGACATCCATAATGTTTTTACACATGTCCACACAGGCTTCCTCAAGGCAGCTGAATTAGCCCTGTTTTTTCTCTCTTCCATCAGATGATCCAGAGGTCCCGATGGAGCCTCCGAGTGCTACCACCACGACCACCATAGGTATATCCGCAACTTGGACCACCTTAGCAGGGTCCCACGGGAAGAGGAACAATACCATCACCACGACCAGCTCCAAAAGGAAAAACAGGAAAAACAAAGTGACCCCTGACAACGTTCAGATTATATTTGATGACCAGCTCCCAATTTCCTATAGCCAACCAGAGAAAGTGAACGGCGAATCGAAGAGCAGCAGCACTAGTGAAAGTGGTGACAGTGACAACATGAGGATTTCTAGCTGTAGCGACGAGAGCAGCAATAGCAACAGCAGCCACAAAAGTGACAATCATTCTTCCACAGCCGTTACTAACACGCAGAGCAACAAAAAGCAACCATCAGTTCTTGTCACTTGTCCGAAGGATGAGAGGAAAGCAGTTACCAGCAAATCATCCATAAAGTGAGTTGCTGTCACCACGAATGCTGCTGTCAGGGGGTTATTGCCCTACTTCTTAGTAATACAGTGCGTTGGTGCTAAAAGAGAAAAATGGGTTGGGGGGGACTGGAGAATGGGCAAAATTCAAGTCATCCTTCCATTTATTTTTTTTTTTTTTTTACTGTATAATGACAATATTTAATTCCCTTTAAAGGTTGTCTGAAGTTATAAGTGAGGTGACGAGCAATTCCTTGTCTACTTGCACAAAGTCTGGTCCTTCTCCCCTTTCTTCTCCAAATGGAAAGCTAACCATTGCCAGTCCTAAACGTGGCCAGAAGAGGGAAGAAGGATGGAAGGAAGTGGTGAGAAGGTAAGCAAAATATTCCCGAAAGTCCCCCTTGTTGATGTCCTTTTTCAAAATGTTTTGCCTAGTGTAGCCCTCTGCGGGGTTACTGAATCACCACCTTCTTAGTGGAGCTGAGAGATTTCACAAAGTTACTGCTAGGTGGATTGACTCGCGAATTATACCATTGTTTTGACCAATCTGCTCACCGCTTCCTGCCATTGAAGCGTTTCCCAATTAATGTCGTTTCTTTTTTGTGTAGATCCAAGAAGGTTTCTGTCCCATCAACTGTAATTTCCAGAGTGATCGGCAGAGGAGGGTGTAACATCAATGCAATCCGTGAGTGCACGGGAGCGCACATAGACATCGACAAGCAGAAGGACAAAACTGGAGATAGAATAATAACGATCAGGTAAGCAGGCGGCTGGATTTCCTGCTTCCGGGGGTGGTGGGAGGGGCCGTTGGAGAACACTTCTCTGTATAGAAGAATGAAAAGGCTTGGCCTCATTGTCCCTTGGAAGATCACGTTGAAACAGTCAGTTCTTAGAGGCAGGGGAACTGCCAGTGGGTACTGTCGCATGTGTACAAAAGAAGACTCGTGATAAGGTGAAGCATAAATGTTAGGACTCTGTGGAGAGTTGTTTAGACATGGCTAAATATGTAGGTGTATTTAGGGAAGTAAACGTTTTAACCATTTGGGTCTTTTGGGACTTAAGAGTTTTCAACTTGAGCTTCTTAAATAATGATTGGCAGTAAGAACACGCCAAGCTCAGCCTTCAGATAGTTATTTTTCTGTCAGTGTTAGCATGACAGAAGACGGGCTGGATTATGTGCTGGAGGTACTTTGCCATAATATATGTAAATGCTTAAGATGCGCTTTCCCTTTTCCCTTCCTCTTTACAGGGGTGGCACAGAATCAACAAGACAGGCCACGCAGTTGATCAATGCTCTGATTAAGGATCCCGATAAGGAAATTGATGAACTTATTCCAAAGAACCGTTTGAAAAGTTCAGCTGCAAACTCCAAAATAGGGTCCTCGGCGCCTGCCACCACCACAGCTGCTAACAGTTCTCTCGTGGGCATCAAAGTCACCACCGTAGCTGCTTCGTCAACATCTCAGACTGCCTCCGCGCTCACCGTGCCTGCAATTTCTTCAGCATCCACTCACAAAACCATCAAGAACCCCGTGAATAACGTGCGGCCTGGTTTCCAAGTCTCTCTTCCGTTAGCGTATCCTCCTCCGCAGTTTGCACACGCTTTACTCGCTGCTCAGACTTTCCAGCAGATCCGTCCGCCTCGGTTGCCCATGACACACTTCGGAGGTACGTTCCCACCAGCTCAGTCCACGTGGGGTCCATTTCCCGTCAGGCCCTTGAGCCCCGCAAGAGCTACCAACTCACCGAAACCTCACATGGTGCCTCGCCACAACAGTCAGAACAGCAGCGGTTCTCAGGTGAATTCAGCAAGTTCTTTGACGACGAGTCCAACAGTGACGACAAGTTCAGTGGCTTCTACTGTGCCTGGTTCTTCTGCGAATGGCAGTCCGAGTTCACCCTCGGTCAGAAGACAGCTTTTCGTCACGGTGGTGAAGACATCGAACGCCACAACGACCACGGTGACAACCACGGCGAGCAACACGAGCACAGCGCCCACAAACGCCACGTATCCAATTCCTACTGCCAAAGAACACTACCCTGCATCTTCCCCGTCATCTCCTTCTCCTCCCGCCCAGCCAGCGGGTGTTTCCAGGAGCAGTCCTTCCGACTGCACGGCCACCTCTCCGAATAAAGGTGCACCTTCGTCTGATCCGGAAGCGGGTAGTCCTCCAGCGGTGGAAACGAGCAGCTCGACCAGCAGTAGGCAGCCCAGTTCTGGTACCGGCACCTCGTCTGTGCACCCTGCTCATCAGCAGCCTCCGGGAGCTCCTCTGCAAGAGGCACGACCCCCTCTTCAGCAACCTCAGGTTCCTGCACCAGATCCTCGCATGGTCGTGCCTCCAAATCTAGCGACGACGAGCTCAGCTGCTCCCGTGGCAGGTCCAACCAATGCCCCGATGACCTACCCCATGTCTCAGACCTCCATGGGGTCTTCTCAGCCTGCGGCCAAGATGGAAACCCCGGCCATCCGACCGCCTGTCCACGGAACTGGGAGCGTCCATAAGAACCCAGCTCCTGTGCAAAACTCCTCTGTTGCAGTCCTCAACGTTAATCACATCAAAAGGCCCCACAGTGTTCCTTCTTCCGTGCAGCTTCCTTCTACCTTAAGTACACAAAGTGCTTCTCAGAATTCAGCCCATCCCGCAAACAAGTCCATGGGTAACAACTTCAGTGCTACCTTACCCTTTGGGCCCTTTAGTACGTTGTTTGAGAACAGTCCCACCTCTGCTCATGCCTTCTGGGGCGGTTCCGTCGTCTCCTCCCAGACGACGCCGGAATCTATGCTATCAGGAAAGTCTTCATTTTTGCCAAATTCAGATCCTTTACATCAGTCGGATACTTCCAAAGCCCCAGGTTTTAGGCCACCGTTACAGAGGCCAGCTCCAAGTCCCTCAGGTAAGTCCCTGTTTTGCCTTTGTACCTTAATAATATACTTAAATAACCACTGCCTGTTTTTATTTTGACTACATAATGCTTTCTGCCTCGGCTTTTGTGGCCATTCAGAGTAAATCGCTGCCTGCCCTGCAGCGAAAGGGTGCTGCAATACAATTTATCGCTAATTCTGTAAGCAAAGTTGAGTTCAGCTTCCTTGTAAGTGCCACCTGTCAAATCTAGTAACTATTTTGCAGCTGATGAACTTGATAAAAGTCAAGCCCAGGCATTCTTTTTGCCATTCCAGTCTACTCTCTTGCAATAGCCAAGATAATAAAACACTTCGCTGCTGTTTCCACCTCCCTTCCCGACCAGCAGCTGATCGCTCTTCTGTTCGCGATAACGTGCTGCTTGGCCCGAGGCTGCAGAAAAATATCCAGCATCTTCAGAGTGTTAGGGTATTAAAAAATTGTTTTAATGTGAGCTTGTAATAAGAGGTGTGTTCTCTTTACTACTAAATTTGGTCAAAAAACTTAATTTCACTGACTTCCTGAATTCTATAGTGAGAAGTTCAGCCTTCAGCACAACCAGAGGCTGAGGAGTCGGCACAGAACTTTCTGTAGCTTCCAGAAAGTACGCACACAGTTCGTACCATCTGGGCCTGTTTTGGTAGGGGCTGGGAGTTGATCGTGTAGCTTTGGTTATGAATTGAGAGAGAAAACACCTAGTTTTTTCACATTTTGTGAATATCATGATGTGGAGTAGCTTTTGAGGTGCTCTCTGTGAATTTTGCGTTTTGACTTGGGCACGCTCTACGCTGCCTATTGCCGTGAAATTATAAATTAAAATCTTCTGTCTTGTGCTTTATGAGCAGGAGAAGGACCCAAGTGCCACAGCAGCTGGGTGGTAACAAGCTCCCTTAATAGTCTTTGAAACTTAAAATCCTAAGATTTTATTTTATCCCTTTCTTCACTGAGGAGAATATCAAGAGGGTAGTAGTTCTTGTGTCTTGAATACCTTGGCTAATAGGTGCCATTTGGTCTTAATAAAACTAAGTTAAAGTTAATAATAAGTTAAAATAGATCTTGGACTGGGGAAAAAATCCACTTCAGTGTTGATCGTGGTGTATATAGACATTCAAAAAAAAAAGACTTCCATTTAATATGTATATAAGGATATGTATATATATAAGTCTTCAAATGTTTAGTATTACTTCCACTGTTCTTGGCGCAAAATCATGCGTTCTAAACCTACAACATATAAGCTGCAGGTTAATAAAATGCTCAGTTTTCTCCTGTGCAGTTATACCAGAACATGCATTATATTCCTTGAATTTAGTTGCATTCAAGGCATGGTAAGATAAGCATCGTTCTTGATTGACATACACAGCTCAACTGCTGCATATTGTCAAGACTTCTCTTTGGGGAATTAGCGATGACCAGACCTGAAGAATTGATTAGATGAAAATTTTCCTTGTAACTTATTTCCCTGATCTGGGCGACCTGTCCGCAGAGCCCTGGGGGTGACGTGTGCCGCTTTCTCTCCTAGGTATTGTCAGTATGGACTCCCCCTACGCTTCTGTAACCCCTTCTTCTACGCACCTGGGGAACTTCGCCTCCACCCTCTCGGGGGGTCAGATGTACGCGCCGGGGACGCCCCTCGGCGGAGCACCCGCTGCTGCTAATTTCAACAGACAGCATTTCTCCCCGCTTAGTTTATTGCCTCCATGTTCATCAGCATCAAACGGTGAGTTGCGCTCAGCGGGAAAACAGCTGTGAAGCTATTGCACAATAAATTGGCCTCACCCACTGCCTGGTTTAGGTAGGCTTTTCTAGTTTTGTTCAATTTTAACTTCAGGTTTTTAGATACGTTTTAAACCTGCATGCAATCCTGGATTTTGAGATGAGATTTTCTCGTGCGAGTTCTGCTCTCCAGTGTGGGGTTTTTAGGGGTCAAGGTCATGCTGTTGGAGAATTCCTCATTCTTGCTGCAGGTGACTTTGCCCTGTGACTGTGCGTGACGTTCTTTTAGTCACCTTGCAAAGGAAAGCTAGGGTTTTATGGTTTGTGAAGGTAATACTCCAAGTGTGAGTTGTGTAAACCTTGTAACGGTCTTTCACAAAAGCTGGCTCAGCGGTGGTGATGGCTTAGTTTTTCTGATGTCCTTAAAACAGAGCTGTGTCCTGTATTCCAGGAGAAGGTACTTGGGGCAAATTCGGGTACCTTCCTCCCCATTTAGCCCACCAGTTTTGGCTACATAGCTGAGTTTTTTGGACAGGAAACAAATAAACTGTTGAGTGCTGGTGTATTCAGGAAACAAGTTCGTCTGATTTATTGGCAAAAATAATGACAAACAAAAGCCACAAAAAAACCCCCACATAGAACAAATCAGGATTAAAGAAAAAAGAAACAAATACAACCCAACAACAACAACATGGGTTTATTTCAGCTCTGCTTTTGCATATAATCCTCAAATCCGCTATTGCTGATACACAGTAATGCTTAGTTAAGATTTGGAACCGTCTGTTGTCATCGGTTGTGGTGTATGGCCAGTAGCTGAGCTGACAGGGCACGATAATCATTTTATGTAAGAGACTACATCGATGGCAAATGTCTCTCTGATCTGAAAGCAAAACCGTTAAAATGATGCTGAAGCGTTTGCTGGATGAATCTGGTGTGAAACTACCCGTTTTCACGTGTTGAATGCATGGCTGGACATTAAAGGGTGGGCTGGTGGTGCCTTGAGAGGGTCTGGCCGCTGTTACTAAGCGCTCTCCTTGCTATTCCTGCAGAGTCTCCTGCTCAGTCGGTGTCTTCTGGAGTACGAGCGCCATCTCCCACCCCTTCAGCCGTGTCCTTGGGATCAGAAAAGCCCAGTACTGTTTCTCAGGACAGAAAAGTTCCTGTCCCAATCGGGACCGAACGCTCTGCACGTATTAGACAAACTGGAACTTCCACCCCATCTGTTATCGGGAGCAATTTAGCTGCTCCGGTGGGACACAGTGGGATCTGGTCCTTCGAAGGTATAGGTGGCAATCAAGGTACGTGGTGTTCATAGCTATTCCTTAAGCTTGCAATTAACCACAACATTGGGTTTTCCTAATGCTTTTGGAGCTGAAGGAGGGTGCAGAAGCGAGTGCCTCAAAATGCAGGAGTGCTCTTTGTGAACGAGTTGGAGCAGGTACTTCTCTTTGCCCTCCTGTCCACTTAATTGTGATTTAACAAGATCTCAGAAAACCTCAGGGGTTCTGAAACACCCCGGCTTTGAAGGTTTGTTGCTCAAAGCAAGAAATAACAGGGTTTACAGGGGTGAACTCAGTGAGGATCATTGGGTTTAGGAAGAGGGGAAATGAAGATGTCTCAAGATAACTGTATATTTTGTTTCTGTTGATAAACAGATTGTTTCATACAAGAGGAGATCATGCGTAACTTTAATTTGTAGTCAAGATAGAGCTTTTTGTGCTGAGGATCGTGTAGTTTATGTTCTCATGAATTGGTAGTGTTCCAGCTACATTTGAGTTTTCTTCTTTCTGGTCATGCTATTTGCATTTTACTGACACAAGGCTCTTGGTTCTCCTGTAGTCACACAGAATTCAAGATTTCAGAACTTTAAGTTACTGATGGGACAGCTTTTCTCAGCAAATGCTTCAGGAGTCTTAGATGCAATTTTTTTTCCCGGTGGTTTTTGGGTTGGGTTTTTTGTTTGTTTTGGGTTTTTTTCCGCTTGCCCTGATGGGGAGGGAATGGTGAGACCACGCTGGACGGTACCTCTGGAGGTCGTGTCCGCCTCCTGCACAAAGTGGGATTTGCTGCAAGGTTGGCCCGGGTTGCTCAGGGCTTTATCCACTCTGATCTTGAAAACCTCCGAGGATGGAAACTGCTCAAGGTCTCTGAACAACCTGTTCCCCTGCATGACTGAGGAGCCCAAACAGCTTAAGGTTTTAATAGGCTGGCTGTCTACATGCTCTGCATGCCATGAGTATCTCTCCCGGGTGGTTTTTCCCCAAATATAAAACAGGATTTATCCAAACCTTTTTTCACTTCATTTAGTGCTGTTTTCCCCGTCTGCCTAGTGAGAATCTATGCATTGTTAAGGCTTTAGAAACTGAGTATCTTTATTTGCATTGTCCAGGTGTAAAACTTGCCCTTTTTGTCTTGTCTGGGCTTTCAGAGTGCTGCTGGCTTTCTGCTTAGTGCAGTTAATCCAACATTTTGATTTTCTATTCAGAATGGGATTGGCTCTTCTCTGGTTGGGTATTGGGATGGCTTAGGAAATGTTTCTGTATTCCTCTCCACCCCTCCAAATATAATTGCCCTATGTTTTATTTTGACAAACTGGCTTTCTGGAGGTCTGAGGCTGGAACTGTAGTAACAACACCAAGCTGCCTTTAATGAATTCACATAATTAGAACACGAGCTGGTCATTTTCTAGTTTTGCTTTTCAGAAGTACTTCATTAAATAATTCTTGAAGGGATGGTAATGGAGAGGAGCAAATAGCCTTTGTGGCGCGCACACCCCTTTCCCAGCACCAAACGCACGAGGAATTCAGGTTTTTGGAGGAGTTAGCACAAAAGCCAACTTTCCCTTTCAAACGAAGGGAAGTTGCAGAGGTGACGCTGGGGTTGGATATAAGCACTCAAAACTCCATGTGCTGGCTCAGGGTTCCTGCTGCAGAGTAAATTTAATGTGCAGGTGCCATTCCTGATGCTCTCCATCCCGAGGGTTTAATGCTGGTGGATGCAGAGGAACCGTCAGCTGAGCAGAAGTCACCTACAGAAAGGTTACAGTGTGCAGACAGGCTGGGAAAGGGGTGATGGTGTGTAACGCTGCGGCTGTGTCGTTGTTGTTAGACAAAGTGGACTGGTGTCACAGCGGGATGGGCAGCCACATGATCCACAGGCCCATGTCGGACCCGGGGGTCTTCTCGCACCAAGCCATGGAGAGAGACAGCGCGGGAATCGTAACGCCTTCCGGTACATTCCATCAGCCCCTTCCTGCAGGATACATGGACTTCCCAAAAGTCGGGGTAATGACCACTTCTTGGCCTTGATCAGCGCGGTACAGCCCGATTTCCGTGTCAGCGTGGGGCCGGGGAACCACACGGGGGGGCGGTTCACTGTGCAGTAGAGCAGGCATAAGACAAAACACTAATTAGCCTTCACGGTATTGCAGAAGCCTGAGCCTAATCAAAAGTAGCTTGTCTCTGATGTAATAAATATATGCATAGAAAGGCTTTTCTTAAATTCAGACATGTCATTACTGCTTTAAGACGGAGAGTTTCTCTGACAAATTCCCCTTTTGTCATTCTGTCTGTGCAGCAGTCACTGTGTTTGTGAATATATCCTGATTCTTGCTTTTTCCTCCCCCTCAGGGTATGCCTTTCTCTGTGTATGGGAACGCAATGATGCCTCCTGTAGCCCCCATCGCAGATGGTACTGGAGGCCCTATCTTTAACGGGCCTCATGCTGCTGACCCATCTTGGAACTCGCTGATAAAGATGGTTTCAAATTCCACAGAAAACAACGGGCCTCAGACGGTAATCTTTACAGTTTTACAGTCACAATTTTGTTTTAACTTCAGAAACAGTGTGGTGAAGATAGAACCCGAGCTGTTAGAAAGTAGGAAAATACAGTTGTCCTGGTTTGAGGTCTCTTTGCTGGTCTCTAAGGAGCTGATCGAGCCCTCCCCCCCCCCTCAACTCTTACTACGGCACCGAGTGCTGTACCTGCTTCCTGACAGCTTCTAAATATTAGACATCTCTCCGAAAATAAGTCTTCAGTTGTCCCGAGAAGAAATCGGCGTGGCTGGGTTGCTGCAGTTCGAAGGAATGGGCTGTAGTGACTCCTGTCAATGCATCTGTGCTTGAGAATGGGGAAGCTTTCTTCCAGCTGAGCTCGGAGAAGCTGCCTGTTTAATCAGACACCTGGTTAATTACTGCAGATGAGCTTTTGTTGATTGTAGGCAAGCCTGCATACAAAAGATAGTTTTACACGGTGTATTTTACATGATTTCTGTCTGTCCTGTTCTGCATTTGGGAAAACGCAGTCAGAAAGGCCATTTATTTGCTGTTCTGTAAGCTTTCCCTTCCCAAAGGATGGCTGCTGGGCTCCGGAAGGGGTGATGTCCCCCCCGTGTTGGGAGTTCACCTCGCAAGGGAACACGTAGCTCTTCTCTCTGCTCCTCTGATCTCTCCTGGGCTGTGGGCTCGGCCACTAAATACGATTTAGGGATAGGGATTGTGTTCCCCTAAACCTCTTGTTCGTACTGGGCCAGCAACTTGTATTTAGTGGATCATCAGTAGCTCCTGTTACATTACATCCTGTGTTTATTTGGAATTATACAGTGAGCTCTGTTACACTGTAATTACATGAAGATATTTCTGGAGTTAGTTTGCTGGGGAATGACCAGAGCTGGGAGCTGCTGTTTGCAGCCATTTTTCCCGTGGAACAGTAAAATGTCTGTTACATCAGAGTTGTGATGATGGAGGAACTGGTGGGCATAAACAGCGCTGATGTCTCTCTTCGGTTTTGCTGTGAAAGACAGCAGTCAGGCTGGGTGACAGTATTTTTTTGCACTAAGTAGAAAGGAAGAGGAAGATGGACCTTTTGGCCAAGGTGGAAAAGTACAGGCAGAAAGACCGAAACCCTCACTTCCCTCTTTTCTCCCTGGAATTCCAGCAGGGTAAAAGAAGGGCTGAAAGGAGCTCGGTGCAGTTTGATGATTGATTGCCGCCTTGTAGTTTTATGACTTCTGAGCTGTTCTGAGCAGCACAGAGTTAAATGAAGCTTTCTCTTCCAGGTGTGGACTGGAACTTGGACGCCTCACATGAACAGCGTGCATATGAACCAACTGGGCTGAGTGGGATCAACGTGCGAGCCTCCAGATTCCTTTTTTGCAGAGGAAAAAACACAAATGGCAGAAACAGTTTATGTGCTCCCAGATCATTCTACTGATGTGCTTGACTGAAGTGTGTAGGCTTTTTGCAGAAGAACTTACTAACTGACCTTTTTCTGTGAACATTGTGACCGCCCATTCCCCACCATCATACGTTTCAACTTAGTTAGCCTTTATTCTTTCCTTTCCTCTTTTTTTTTTTTTTTTGACATAACTTTCTGTTGAAGCTGTTCTTTGGCTGGTTGGTTTTAGTACTGTAAACTGCTTCTGAGCAAACACAGAAATTTAGCAAAATTATGTAAACTTGATCCTGAAGTTTTAGAATGGCAAATAAATGTACAATTGTTTACATAACAAATGGCTAAGCAGAAAGTAAATTTCAATATGTCAGTATAGAGGCTCTACTTTATGTAGACTTAAATTAATGTGAGATATGTACCTTCATATTCAGAAATCTGGATGTTTCCTTCATACATTAAACTATTAATAAGCATAACTTTTCTACTTGTGTAATTTAAGTACATTATAAAAAAAAGAAAAAAAAGGGGCATTATCAGCGGGCTTTTATCCCAATGTCTGTTGGATATTTTTGAGAAGGCGTGTGTCAGTTGTAACCAGATATTAAGAGTTTCCATTTTCCTTCCGGGAAAGGCTTTTCAGCAAAAAGCTCCTGAGAAAACGGCCTTTTGGCACACTGGGAGTCATCTCCACACTGAACTCCCCTACTGGCCCGGTGAACGTGGTAAATGTATCACGCTGCAGCGTCTATTAAAAATTATTCTTACAGTTGGGTTGGTGCAGCGAGGTCTGTTCTGTTCCTCTGGCTCCTTCCTTTTCCCGGCAAAAGTCATTCCAGAACATCAGTCCTTGGTGAGTATTAGTTCGAGGAATAAAACTGTCAACTTGCAGTTTCAGCAGAATTTCTCTGCTGAAAACCGGCTGCAGGGAAGGGCTTATTTCAGAGTCAGTGGCTTTGTTCTGGCGTAGGCCGTTGTCTTGCTCTGAGCTGGTTCGCTGCCCTCAGAAGGTTTATTTGGAAAAGTCCAAGTGAGAATTTCCTCATTTGGGGAAGAAATGTCCCAGATGAGTTAAACGATTTGCTGTTAAGAAGTGCTGTTTTGTACCTATTACGGCCCTCCTTTGGAAGGCAGATAAAAACACTTGTCCAAAGAAACCTACTGCCTTTGAAGCGCTGTGGTGCCACAAAAGTTTCTGCATACCCGGGTCCATAGACAGGCCCTTCGGTGATGCTCTAAGATAAAAGTAAGCTCCTTTTCCCAGCTGTCTGATCACTGGAAATGCATTGTGTAAAGAACTGGCTATAGCAAAATGGACACCAAAGTGAAGAATTGGTAAGAAAAATTATTGAAGTTCCACTTCCACAGTATGTTCCTGTGAGTGGGGAATCAAGCCCTTCCAGTTCGCTCTGTGACCTTTAGCCCTCTACTAGATTTTTTTGCTTAATCTTTCAGTGCTATTGAGAATTATTTGCATTCTTATTCTGAAATAATCCTATGGAGAAATGGTGCTCAGTATTCATTGCAACCATGAATTCCGTGGGCCAAATGAACAGAGTTCCTTACCTATATTCTGTTGACTTGAAAAATCCAGACTGTGGCCAGGGACATAGGCTGGATGGGGCCTTTGTGGCAGCTGGATTGCTCCGGGGAATCCTGGGCATTTGGGGGTGTCTGTACCAGGAACATGGTTATTCCTTAGATACTTTTTTTTTTTATATATATATTTCAGATGTAATGCTTTTTATTTGACCAATAAAAAAAAAGAAACATGCTCTTGTGAGACCTGGCAGGTCTTTATTTAAGGAAGAGGAACAAAGCCCTGTCAGGGCTGGTGCTGTGTGTATCGAGGATCCTCCATCCATGTGGGCACGGTGGAGCACTCAGCAGCAGCACCTGCGCCTAAGGCGTTTCTGTGTGTCTTCTTACCCAGGCAGAGGTAAGTAGCCCCCGGTCCAGGTGCCGCAGTTTGCAATACCCTGGGCGCAGCTGCTAATGAGGAATTGTTAATTGCCGCTGGCGGCTGGAGGGAGGCGATCCTGCCCTTCC
>VXAK01028023.1:27587-46284 GCA_013399435.1 Arenaria interpres | reverse complement strand
AAAAAGAAAAATGAAAAAAAAAACAATTTGTGTTGCCACAAAATTTGTTTGAAACCACTAATATAATCACTTGAGCTTCCTCTTACTGAATTATTTTTACCAGATGTCTTTTCTTCAGAAATGTAATATTATTAAGTAAGACAATGTCATAAGGGAAAAACAAAATGTTCTTTGGATTGACAAAATTACAGTTCTGCGTTTATATCACATACCTCAGTGGTTTTGTTTGTTGGAGATTTTTGGCCACGAAAATTCCTATAAAGAATCTAAACTCTAGCTTTTTTCTGTGGGAAGACCTTAATGGGAAGTTGAATTTGTGTTTTGTGTTTTTTATATTTATGTTAAATTGCTGAAGACTACACAAAGACTTGGAGTTAGGAGAATTAGGTTCTGTTATGGAATGGCCATTGCAAGTGTACAGAGCACCTGTTTTAAAAATTTTAAAAGGGACTGGGTGAAAGTGAAAAAGGTACATACCTACAGCATTTGAGGAACTAGTTCTGCCTCAGCTGAAATCAACTAATTCAATATTAGTTCCTTGTAATATGTTCAGCTTGCTCCCTTCTTGACAACACTTATTTAGTGGTATCTAGTTTTGTGCTTACCAGCCTAGGTAAACATCAATAAAATTAATGAATCACCACTGATGTCAGCACTTTCGATGAAAGCAATACTTTCTCAATTTTTTAAGTATTTGTAATTTCCACAAGGGCAATAGTTTTTCCTAGGTATCATTTCTTTGTATCTCAAAAGCAAGGAAATGATCTTGAACAATATTACAGAAGACATAAAAGTTGTTTCTCAGCAACTGATTGCTAAGAAACAACTAGCCCTTACAACATGGCCAACGAAAATTGTTTTCCATCCAAGCATAAACACAGTACTTGTCCTTGGTGGTCTTCCCAGATGCTTTCTGTTGTCCTTCTTCTCTGTCCCTCCTTTTCTTCTGCTCCTTACATTTACCTGTAGGCAGCCTTAAGTAAGGGTGGTATCACAGGAAGTTGTAAAGGGTTAAATCAGACTGAAATGGTCTCAGAACAGGTTGTGCAAGATGATTAATGTTGGCATCTTTATTGCCTTCCCTTTTCTCCCCTCAGGACAATTTGTACCGCCCCCCGATCCCACATATTTTCAACTTTTTTCTTAGCTGAAGAATTCCTGCCTACATAATAGAGTGGGCTTGTTATTTAAACCAGTATTTAAATCTTCTAAGCCATTCCTGCATTTCTGCAGCTATACATTCTGGTCACCTTCTCTGCATGAATTTCATCCACACAGTTTAAAATTTAATCATTTTAAACCCCGTCTCACTTTCAGAATTGGTTTTGCATGGAGGTGCACCCATCTACATGGATGTTCTGGTTACTCTTCCAAAAATATTATGACAGTCTGAAATACTATTCCTATGGTTAATACATGCTGTGATGCACAGTGCTAACTGCACATAGGGGCAAGTTAGAATTTCTTTATTTGTTTTGACAAATATGCTTGCTTTGTTTATAACACATTGGAGGTAAAAAAGTTGTAAGAGGTTGAATAAATGATGTATATATGATGGGAGCCAGAACTGCTTTCCAGTTTCTAAATCCAGATAAAGCTACAGTGACTGAAGATGCTTCAAGAAGACACCTAATGCAAAGAACCAGAACCTTCAGCTATGCTGTGGTGCACTTCAAGGAGTAGCGTATATAGATTTTATATTTCATAGTCAGAAGGCTTTGCTGGAAGTCCTTGAGAAGGATGTCTGGTTTGTCTGAACAACCATTAGTCCTGTTGTTAGGCTCCTCAGCATACACAGAACTCTTGAACAGGCAAACCTCAGGTTTAAATCAACCACCAGGTTTGATTTAATTTTCACATTAACACTCAAGTACCACTGCCCCTAAAATAAAAATGACTGAACACGATTATGGCAGCTTACCCCCTTTCTCACCATAACAGATGAGCAGTCTTTAAAGCAAGAATTTTGCTTCCTGGCCTGGCAAAGCTGAAATAGATCAGAAATGTTTTCATAAGCCACATTTTTTGTTTGTTTGGGTTTTTTGTTTGGTTGGGTTTTGTTTGCTCGTTTGTTTTTTTTTCTCTTTAACATGTAGATATTTCTGCACCTTTTCCTGTGCAGAAAGTATAAACGAATACAATCCATACTGAAAAAAGAACATTGTATCCTGAAGGACTATGTAGCAATAGCAAAAATTAAGAGCAGTGAAGGGAAAAGGATAGAAGTTGGAAAGAATTTATTAGAAGTTAGCAGAAGAAAAAAGAGAGAAAAAAAAACTGTACATATGAAGAAACAGAAATGGACCAATAACACATCAAAAGAAAAAGAGAATAAAGTTAAAGCCAAAGAGGCTGATGGGTCAACTACGAGATTAGAAAAGAGAGAAAGAAGCTTAAAGGTGTGGAAAGGAAAAGAGATACAGAAGAGAGAAAAAGAAACAAATGTAAAAGAAACAACCAAATAGCATATGAAAAGATGGAGATAACCTTTATTAATGGACATAAAAAATAGTCTTTGGGAGAAAACTTTGAAAAAGCAAATACTAGAGAAGAAGCACATACAAACTTAGGCACCAAGGTGAACAGCTAAGACACTGAGAAAACATTGTTGACATAACTTTTGTAAAACAGTGAAACTGTATTTTATTCCAAATAAATATTATGCAATGTTATATAAAATACTGATGTCTACAAATTTACTAAGATGAGCATGTAAGTCTTAAAAACATTTTATATTTTTGAAATGTTACTTTCTCTCAGGTCCCAGTAAAAAGCACTGTCTTTTTTAAGCTTCAGTTTCCAATTCATTTATTTTATTTCTATCTTACTATTGTAATTATATAGTCCCTTGGGGAAAAATGTCCATATTATGTATCAACAACACAATCTGTCACAATTTGGCACAGTCGTCAGTCTTTGCTTAAGGGAAGGCCAGGAATGGAATATCAGGGGGTTTGCAGGTCAAGACAGAGATGAATTGAGAGAGGACTGTGGGGACACTTGTTCATTGTTTCTTGCAGTATACCTAATTCTGACTAATAGTGGTACAGTCTATCACTTGAGATTGTGATCCTGCAACAATTATTCATTTTGTGAACACTGAACTCACCCCAAATGTAGTTTAGAATTGATTTAATTAGTGGAGCTGAAAAGAGGCAATTGTGTGTTTTGATTCTGGTCATGATAGGGTGGCAGCGTTCTCACACAAGAGCTTCATATTAAGAGTATGTCACATTGTCAAAATGTCTAGCTATTTATAAAATTCTGCTGATGCCACTGAATATTTTAAGGTAACCACTACTTAGACAAATACAATGATGTTATATATAAATATCTTTCATAACTACAGAATATACATAAATAAATCAAAACACCTTTTTTTTCTTCTGAAAAGTCTGGAACCAAAAGCCTTTCTGAGACTGAGCACACAAAATTTCAAATTGTCTACATCATGACTGGCCAAGAAGGCCAATAGCATCCTGTCTTGTATCGGAAACAGTGCAGCCAGGAGGTCTAGGGAAGAGGTTGTCCCCCTGTACTTGGCACTGGTGAGGCTAGACCTCAACCACCGTGTTCAGTTTTGGGGGTTTCACTACAAGAACAACATTGAGGTGCTGGAACATGTCCAAAGAAGGGCAACAAAGCTGTTGAAGGGTCTAGAGAGCAAGTCTTATAAGGACCAGCTGAGGGAATTGGGATTGATTACCCTGGAGAAAATGAGTTTGAGGGGAGATTGAACCACTCTCTACAACTATCTGAAAGGAAGTTGTAGCAAGGTGGGGGTCAGTCTTTTTCCCAAGTAAACAAGTGATAGGATGAGAGGAAACAAGTTGCACCAGGGGAAGTTTAGATTGGATATTAGGAAAAATTTCTTCACTGAAAGGGTTGTTAGGCATTGGAATAGGCTGCCCAGAAAATTGGCTGAGTCACCATCCCTGAAGGTATGCAAAAGACATGTAGACGTGGAGTTTAGGGACTTGGTTTATTGGTGAACTTGGCAGTGCTATGTTAATGGTTGGACTCTATGATCTTAACTGTGTTCTATAATGTAAACAATTCTAGGATTTATCTCAGAAAATATAGATATTCATGGTAACTGTGTCGTTCCAAATATAGATCTTAGTGCTTATTTCAGCATATAAGATCTTCTGTCAATCAAAATTGAAACAAAAATTAGAGATATTATGACTTTTTTCTTTTTTTTTGTCCTGAGATTATTATTCATACTAAGAAAGCATTTTTAATGGTGTTTTTCCCATTACAGGTATTTTTCATTTTTCTTATTTGCTTAATCTCTGATAGAAAACTTTTCTAGTGACTTCTAGATGTGGTTGAAAAATAAGTAATTTATCTCATTATTTATAATGAAATATAATGAGAATTTTTTAAATTAATGTACTTCAAATATTCTGGTAGTTGAAGAAACATGAAGACTATCAATAAAAGCTTTCAACAATAAATGCTTACCTTGAAATAATAAAAAAAATATTTTCAGCAAAATATAAAATGAAATGAAACTTCTAATTTTTGGTAAGCTAGAATATTTTTTGTAATTCTTACTGAACAGTTGTAACAACACTGCCATAATCTTGAATATGATGAGGCAAACCTATAGCAGTTACAACACAGCACTAAACCGAGTATCACAATTTCGATCTTACTAGGAATATGTGTGCTTTGGTACTTTAGAAGCACAAAATATTACACAGTTTTCACTAACTCATGGGGAAGTGATAGGTCCTAAGTACATTTAAAAGGAAATGGAAACTGTTCTACGTTAAACAGAAAAAGAAAAATACTCAACAAAAAACCCAAAACCTTTTCTTAATATCAAACTTAAGGCTGAGACAAAGTACATAGGACTGAGAAAAGAGTTTACAAAGATAGAGCAATGTTAAATTTCATTGTTGTGATTTCCCCTGAGAAGCATATATCATTCATATATATGAAAACAGGATTTACTTTTTGGTGTTCAGTATTGCATTTTAGAAATAGCTATCTCCTAAGCTACTCCCATGTTCTTGCTTGTTATGACCATTTTCAGTCATAATTACTGTAACAGAAGATTAAAAGTTATTATTTCTGAGATGTGAGAATCGAAATATATTTTTTTTATTTTTATTTTTTTTTGTTGTGTCAGAATGCAGGTTGAAAAGAACTTTAGCTAGGTTGAAAAATGAAAGCTATAATTCAATTTTGAATCCAGGATGTGTCTCAGTTCAGTTTGAAGCGACAGGCTAAATAAATACATCTGCTCCATTAGCACTGAGAATTAATGTATTGGTTTTTTGAATTAATTAGTTCTTTGACTATATGAGAATTATATAGGACGAAAATATCCATTCTTCTATTATTCATCTGTTTTAAAAAATGAGACAGGATGGGACACCTGAACTATGGTAAACTATGGATGTAGAGACTTCACTGTTCAAGTGCTTCATACTCAAATCAAATTATTCTCTTTTTAAAGACAGTAACATCTCTGCCTATACAGGGGCCTGCCATTTTCTACATGTTGGGTTTTTTTTGCTAATTCATGTATATAAAATAAAAAACACAATGTAATGTTTGATCACAGAAAAAGAGAAGACCTGTTTTAAAAGGACTAAAATCCATTGTCCTTTGCTGCAGACAACAAAAAGAGGTAAGATAGAAGTGGCTGTGTTTGCACCAGAATTTTACTAAAACTCTCCATAGGGGAAAATTCTCTATCTGGAAACACATTAGTTAATTTATTTTTATGCCTGTGAAATTACAAGTGATATTACCAATACTTACATAGCTATCAGCAGGACAACAGATATGGGGATTCAGACTCATGGTTTTATTATTTCCATACGTGGTTGCTGGTTTCTGTATGACCTTCACCAAGGTATTCTGATAGGGATGTTCCAAAACATGAGAAAGTACAGTGGGTCATGACCAAGACCAGTGTGAACACAAATCTCTTCAGAAGCACTCACTAGCTTTGTAGATACTTATTTTGGATGCTCGAATCAGAATGTGTAGGATCCAGTTTACAGAAAGGATTGAAAACTCTAGAGAGTTTTTACAAATTAATGTATATTACTTTAAAGTTCAGGAAGCAGATTGCTAAGGTTTGGGAAATTTTACACAAGCTCTTTATAGTAAAAGAGAGTAGCTTTAAGGCAAGGGTTTTGGTCTGGATTGTGGTTTTTTATTTGTTTGTTTGACGTGGTTTTCTGTTTGTTTTGGTTTTGTCATTTTACAAGGAGCGAATGCCTATGATATTCAGCTAATGTTCAATGATCATCACAGTTCTCCTTGCCTCCATGTTCCATGTTCCAGGTGTTAATGATCAAGCATCAAAACTGCCAGACACAAGATTCAGTCTGAGGCTTTTGAGTACTTCAGGTTATGTCTCTGTAGGATTATGATAAATGAGCTGTTGAAAGACTAAGCAAAGGAATGTCCAGTGACTCAGCAACATTTTCAATCACCAGCTGTGTGTGAAGGCAGAATTTGTTAGTCTTGCTGCTGCAATCATTGGTGTATCACTGCTCCTACTGTCTTTGGCATCAATCTGATGCCAAAATCTTTCAACTGATCATCCACATCTCATCCTCTTCTATAAGAAACAAATTATTATTGTAAGAAGCATGGAATAACAAACCAAGAGAATATGGATTGTACCTCTCCTCTCCCATCCCCTCTCCTCTCCTCTTATTTAAATAATCTCAGACACTACAACAGTATGTCAACCACTGTATTTTGTGGAATGCAATATTGAAAGTTGCCATGGGAAGTATTTAATTTGTTAGAATGGTACCTGCTGAATGCTTATCAACCAAAAAGATTGTACTGAAGAAGGATCAAGAAATATCATTTCTTGTTTTCCTGTAATTGGGTAAAGAAGTAAAAAAAAATAATAAAAAAAAATCTTGTATATAAGTCAAACAGTGTAAATTCTAAAAGTGAAATGTCTAAATGGACAAATTGCTATAAAGAGGATTTATTCTAAGTTGCTTTTTGCTCAGTGAAAATTAAAGCTTAGAGAGCAGAGAAGTGAGGACCTCAGAATATTTTAAAACCAAAAATAAATTACATATCTGAGGGCTTGTCGTAAGGAGAGCAACAGTGAGAGGTGACACGTGCGGGAATAGAAGTGAGAGGTATATTAATGTGGCAATTAAGTGCTTAGCACATGAGATGGCTAGTGAGAACGAGAATGAGACTGGATAGATCATGGCTAGCCAAATCAAGTTTCAAGGGCTCTAGCTAACTGAAATCATGATTTAATGTGAGACTTTGGTTACTCAAGAAGTGTTTGACCTGCTACCATTGACAGGTTTATGAAGAGATGATAAAGCAAAGTAGCAAATATGTTAATAGCTATGAAAAATAAATGGTCTACTGAGAAAGAAAGAACAGAAATATTTCCAGGCTATATGCCTTAGTAGTAATCAGACATAAAAAGAAGAGGAAGAAAACTCCTTAGTCTTCACAGACACGCTTCAAATTTTTGCAGCTACCTATGAATAGTTCTTGATACTTGATGCCAAACACCATAACTTTCAACTCTGTTTCTAGTGTCAGCCAGTACAACCATAAGCAATTCAAAATGCAATTGCTATAATACACTAAGTGTGCAAGACAGTGGAAGCTGACATAAGAATCATACGTAGGTCTTCACTGTTACTCTTTTCTCAAGCACATATGTTACTGGTAATTTCAAATGAGCAAAACGTTTGTATGACATGAAACAAACATACATGCAAAGAGTTGTTTTACAATATTAATAAAAATACAGGTACAACTTTTTCTTAACCGTTAAATAAAATTGTGTTCAAGGGCCTATGCACATCCACAAACACAATTTTATAATGCTTACTTAAAAAGTGTCCGTATACCTTAGACACCTAATGGAGGTCTTAATAGAAGTTATCAGCAGCATATTTTATGGATCTATGTCTTATCATTGATTACACAAGAGTTTAGGATACTTACATTCCTGACTCCTTCACCTATCTGCCTTAAGATATCGGCTCCGGGGAGACCTTATAGCGGCCTTTCAATATCTGAAAGGAGCCTATACAAGAGCCAGAGAGGGACTCTTTGTCAGGAAGTGTAGTGACAGGATGAGGGGTAATGGTTTTAAACTGGAAGAGGGGAGATTTAAATTAGATACTAGGAAGAAATTCTTTACAGTGAGGGTGGTGAGGAACTGGAACAGGTTGACCAGGGAAATTGTGGATGCCCCATCCCTGGAGGTGTTCAAGGCCAGGCTGGATAGGGCTTTGGGCAACATGGTCTAGTGGGAGGTGTCCCTGCCCATGGCAGGGGGGTTGGAACTCAATGATCTTTAAGGTCCATTCCAACCCAAACCATTCTATGATTCTATGATTCCATGATTCCATGATTCCATGATTCTATGATTCTATGATTCTAAGATAGGTGGAATGAACTGGAGCCCCAGGGCAGTATTAGCACTCTTCAGCCATTTACGTATTTACTAAATCTCCTGCTTGCTCTTGTGTATCAGTTCCCTTGTAACAATAAGCATGGCAAGACAGTCTTCCTACATACCGTTATCAATGAAGCAGTCAGAGCTTTCAAAATATCTGTACTAGATCTATCTAGATAAACATCTCTTTCTTTCTATCTCATTAATGTAAAGGAAGTGGACATGGCTCAGAAGTCAAAGGGTCCACAGCTGATCTCATATCACAATTAACAGATGTTTCAGTCTGACTTCTCTTCATCATAGCATGTAGCTCTTTATTGCACAATTTCAGTATATGTAGAAGTTTCCTAGGGGCTGTTGCCATGTAAAACAGGGACAGTTACATGTCTGCGTACATTAACTACACTTTTTTTGGCTTGCAGTCTGGATTGTGCAGAACAGAATATTGTAAAGAAAGCTGCTTTTTTTCCTGCTAATGAAGACAGTTTGCTATTATCCAGATCTTATATATTCTTTTTTAATTCTTTTCATTCGTTTTCTTGTAGAAAGAAAAAAGATATATTGAAGTATTAGAATTGTCTTCACTTTACACTTTATTGTTTCATATGCCTTGTAACATCCTCTGTTATTCATCTTCTCTTTAAACTCCCTTAAATCCCAGCCTTTTTATTTTGTTTACCACAAATATAATTTAATATTTCCAATTGCATTTGTCATCCACTTTGAATTCTATGTGCTGTCCCACATCTTTCTGAAATATGCCAACCAGAAATGAATACAGTTTTCCTTGTGAGTGCATAAAATTGAATTGTATAATCTGGCACTGGTGAGGCCCCACTGTGTCCAGTTTGGGACCCTTTACCGCAAGAAAGACGTTGAGGTGCTGGAGCGGGTCCAGAGAAGAGCAATGAAGCTGGTGAGGGGTCTGCAGAGTAAGCCTCATGAGGAAAGATTGAGGGAGCTGGGGTTGTTTAGCCTAGAGAAAAGAAGGTCAAGGGGAGACCTTATCGCTCTCTACAACTACCTGAAATGAGGTTGTAGAGAGGTGGGGATTGGTCTCTTCTCCTACATGTGAGGTGATAGGACAAGAGGAAATGGCCTCAAGCTGCTTCAGGGGAGGTTCAGATTGGATATTAGGAAGAATTTTTATACTGAAAGAGTTATTAAGCATTGGAATAGGCTGCTCAGGGAAGTGGTTGAGGCACCGTCCCTGGAGATTTTCAAAAGACGGGTTGACATAGTGCTTAGAGACATAGTTTAGTAATATGGGGTGTCCTTTTGTATGGTTTTCTGTTGGGGTGTGGGGAAGTTTTCTATGTTTGTTTATTTGTTTATTTTTTCAGAGTTAGGTTGATGGTTGGACTAGATGATCTCAAAGGTCCCTTCCAACCTAGATGATCCTATGATTCTGTGATTCTATCCTTAGTTATGTTTTCCACTTTTTTCTTTCTCATCTACCTGCTTTTTGATTAGCAATATATGTCAAGGAAATGCTTACTTTTGGGGTACACATTACTTTTAAATCTTCCTGATTTTCTATATCTTATTTAGACCTGGAATGAGGGACAAGGTGTTTGCTTGTTTTATTATCATATGTATGACTTTTTCATTCTAAACCATATTCTCTGGACCTTGGAATCTATACAGCAGTCAATAAGTACAAGGGGATGAAATAGTTACCAAATATTCACATCCATACTACAGCCATCTATATTTGAGCTAGGCTGTCATATCATCAATAGACAGCTCATTACATCACAAAACAGATATGCAAAAATATACAGTGAATTGTTTGAAGTAATGGAAAATTACCCTCTATATTTGCACAAACAGCAACACCAAAGCTACCGAAAATTTCACGAGCTACTGAACAAGGCTCTGAGCACTCATTAACTCCTTCTGAATTAACTTTTATAACCTTGATTAAACTACAGATGTGATGATCTAAAGAAGGAACAGATTCAGAAACATTTGCTTATACATACAGACCCACTAGCTTCAACTCCTTTGATCATTAACTTTAACCATGATTTAAAATGTTCCCTTTGGTTCGGTCTTCAGCATGCAAATGAACCTTATGTAGAAATACTTGAAATAACACCATCTGAGCATGGTAGACTCACCAGTTGTCACTGAACTTCATATAAGAATACTAGTTTGGTCTTAACATTTGTAGTATGTTTATGTTCTCTCCTTAAAAGCCTTGCCGTACAGGTTTTCTACCAGTGTTTGCTGGTTCAGGTAACCTGCTATATTAGCAAGGTAATAATACTTTCAGTCCTGAAGCAAGATTGATTATTGCTGGCTCTTGTGTTCTGCCCTATGCTCTACATACCTGTAATAAAATTCGTATTTTGACTAATGAGCAAGCTCCTAAATCTGTGGTATTATCTGAGTATAATCAATTCCTCAGTGTGAATAATGAAGACAGACTATAAAGGATTCATATCATGTCAAGTCTGCACCCTTCATCTATCCTGGACTATTATTATATTCTGAACAAGACACAGAATAATACAACAACCACCAGAGGTACATATTCCTATGTGAGGTATAACTTTGTTTTTGTTTTTCAGTCACTCAGTGACTGATTCCTCAAGGAGTCCTTAATGAAATGCAGACTATTTTGTGGGTTTGGTTTTTGGGTTGTTTTTTTTTTTTTTAATTCTTTTCCTTGCTTCCACTTCAAAAAATTCAATCAGGAGAATCCAGGTGGTAATCAAGCTAGTATGAAACTGTTTTCATGGAATAATTTCAATGGATGTTACATGGTAATTACCACTCTAACATTAGCATTAACAGCAGGGATAATTGACTGAAGTTGCTGGCCCTAGTCCAAGATGACCCTGTCTATTTCCTACCTCAACAAGCAAACTTGTACTTTTTCTGCTTGACATTCATGCACATTTGTAGCAGTGAGCACTTTAAAAAAAACAACATAGTAACCCCCCTGTTTTTAAGATCAAGTCAAAACCAGCATGAATGGTTTAAAATTGTTAACCTACTTATAGAAACACAATGTTAGCAAAATATTAATTTCCTAAGTTTCACACAGGAGTTTAATTACCTGTGGAGAGACAAATTAAGACATTTTAATGAAAATCTTAATCTGTGCCTTGACTTGTATCTCAGAAAAGAAAGAAAATTGCACTACTGTAGTCCTGCTGCAGTACTAATACTGATCTTCTTTATACATAGGGATGGAGCGTTTTGCAAACTTCAGTGACTTTTCTGGCATACATAGAATCATAGAAGCAGAATGGTTGGAGTTGGAAGGGATTTCAAAGAACACTGAGTTCCAACACCCCTGCTGTGGGCAGGGACACCTCCCACTAGACCAGGTTGCTCAAAGCCCCATCCAGCCTGGCCATGAACACCTCCAGGGACGGGGCATCCACAACTTCTCTGGGCAACCAGTTCCAGTGCCCCACCACCCTGACACTGAAGAATTTCTTCCTAAGATCTAATCTAAATTTCCCCTCTTTCAGTTTAAAACCATTACCCCTTGTCCTATTGCTACACTCTCTCATAAAGAGTCCAGCCCCCTCTCTCCTGTAGGTCCCCTGGACGTGCTGGAAGGCTTCTATGAGGCCTCCCCAGAGCCTTCTCTTCTCCAGGCTGAACAACCCCAACTCTCTCAGCCTGTCCTCATAGGAGAGGTGCTCTAGCCCTCTGATCATCTTCGTGGCCTTCTGCAGGACCCATCCAACAGGTCCATGTTCTTTTTGTGCTGAGGACTCCAGAGCTGGACACAGTACTCCAGGTGGGGTCTCACTGGAGCAGAGTAGAGGGGTAGAATCACCTCCCTGGACCTGCTGGCCACGCTTCTCTTGATGCAGCCCAGGATGCGGATGGCTTTCTGGGATGCCAGCACACATTGTCAGTTCATGTCAAGCTTCTGATCCACCACACCCTCAAGTACCCTCCTCAGGCCTGCTCTCAATCTATTCTCTACACAGCCTATATTTGCNCTCTCAATCTATTCTCTACACAGCCTATATTTGCGCCTGGGACTGCTGTGACCCAGGTGCAGGACCTTGTAATTGGTCTGGTTGAACTTCATGAGGTTCACATGGGCCCCCCTCTCTAGCCTGTTTGGGTTCTTCTGGATGGCATCCCTTCCCTCCAGTATGCGGACTGTGCCACACAGCTTGGTGTTGCCAGCAAACTTGCTGGGGCTACATTCAATCCCGCTGTCCGTGTCTCCAACAAAGATGTTAAACAGCCCTGGTCCCAGTACTGACCCTTGAGGAATGCCACTCATCACTGGTTTCCACTTGGACATTGAGCCATTGACTGTAACCTTTTGAGTGCAGTCATCTAGCCAGTTCCTGACCCACCTAGTGGTCCATCCATCAAATCCATGACTTTCCAACTTTGAGACGAGGATATCATGTGGAACAGTGTTAAACCCTTTGCATTAAGTCCAGCTAGATGGTGTCTGTTGCTCTAGCTTATCTACCAATGATATAACGCCATCGTAGAAGGCCACCAAATTTGTCAGGCATGACTTGCCCTTGGTGAAGTCATATTGGCTGTCACCAATAATCTCCTTATTTTCCTGTGAGCTATATAGCTGTGAGCTATAACTGCACAAGTTCTTTTCCTTTCCCTGGCCACATGCGTAACTCTCAGAAGAGGATTGCTTTAGCAAATATTTAGAATATTGGGTAGCCCCAATATTTTGCTGCCCTTGTCAGGTTTCAACCTACAAGTACTTTCCATAAAGCATAATTACATCCCTAGCATTTTATGGAAATTCTTTAAAATCAGAGGCTACTTATATAAAGGTTTGTGATGATACCTGAAGAGTGCAGAAAATGTGCATTAGGTGGTTGATGTCTTTTGTATTAAGTTGAATTAGAAGAAAAATTGTGGTTGGTAAAGGCAAGAAGATTGATTTTTTTTTTTTTTTTTTTTAATATCCCAAAAGAATGTATTTTAGTCTCTAATTTCACAGAGATTAAGTATTAGAAAAGTTTGCTTAGGGATGCATCCTCTTGGGAAATGATTTTAGCTAAAACACTGGAATTACCCTTATATACACAAGAACATATCTTCAAGATGTGATGTCATTTTCACTTTTCTCTAAAAATGAACTGATAGCTGAGAGACTGTGAGAGCTGCAGAAATTAAAGGCCAGATACCAGATTTACCTTCTTTCTGGATCATCTATTGGAAATGACATCTTCTGGGAGGTTATCTACTGCAATCTGACACCTTTAAGCAGGGTAGTGTCAATGCTAGGTTAGGTTAGACAGGCCTTTGGAAACCTCTAAGGACAGAGGTTATCTGGGTAATCTGATTTAGTAGTGCACCTCCTTCCTGGGGAAGGAATTTGTCCTAATGTCCAGAGTCAACCTCCCAAGTGGCTGGAGACCACTGGCTCATTTTTCACAACATGCTAGTCAAAAACAGAATTTGGTTCCATGATACTTGTAACTTCTCTTCAAGAAGTAGATTTCTATTAGAACTCTCTTCATCTTCCTGTTCACCACACTAAACAAGACCTGCTTTCTTCACGTTTACCCCCAAATCCCTAAGTATCTGGGTAGACCAGCACTGGGGCCTCTCTAGCTTCTTACTGTCCTTCTTGAAATAATTGATTATGGGGGAGCAAACCACTGGACAAAACACTGCAGTGGTGGTCTCATCAGTAGGGAGTTAATTGGAACAGCAGCTTTCTTGTACTTGTTATCCACACTTGTTGGATGTAGTTGTATATTTTGATTGCAGATTTTGCCTGGTAAGTTATTTTCAATGAGAGCACACTGTTGTCTCAAAATCAGTTTAGTTGAATTATCAAGACTTTGTCAAGCAAGGCTGCTGCTCAGCTAGTTACTTTCTAGCCTGTACTGGTGCATGGGGATATACTGCTTCAGGTATACTGCTTGGCAGTAAACTTGTTGAACTTTGTGAGGATTCAGTTGGTCAAAGAATTAAATATCTCATGGTCCTCCAGGGCTGGAGCTCTACCATTCAGTGTGTCAATCATCACCCCTGAATGCAGCATTGTTCAAGATTTTCTTGGGAGTGCCTTCTGTCTTGTCATTCAGGTTATTCACAAAGAAAATGAATAACATTAGCTTCAGCATGAAAACTGGTGTACAGTGCTTTTCCTGGCCACAAATTGGATGCTGGCTGAGATATTGATTGCTATCATTTGACCCTGGCTGTTAAGCCAAATTTCAGCTCCTCTAACAATCTGTTCATTTAGTGCAGATTTCTTCAGCTTCCATGAGTCTGTTGTGGGAAATGGTCTCAAAAGCCTTTCAAAAGTTGAGATACACCTGTTGTTGTTTCCTTCTCCCTGTAGTCAGTCATTTAACTGTAGAAAGCGCTTATACTGGTCAAGGAAGATTGCCTTGGTAAATTTGATTACCTTCTTGTCTGTCATGCATTTGAAATCTACCTTGGATTTCAAGAGGACATGCTTCATGATCTTATCAAGACTGAGGTGAAAATGACCTGCCTTTAGTTTTATTGGTCTGCTTTATTGCTGTTCTTAGACATGTATGTAATATGAGCCATTTTCCTAGTTATTTATGACCTCTCTCAATAACAATGATATTTTCCAGATGATAATGGCCCTGCAGTTTCATCTGGAGCTCTTTCAACACATTTAGGTGAATCCCACTCTCCCCAAAATATGTGAATCCAACCAGCTTCCCTAAGTAGTCCCAAATCTGTTGCTCTCCACTGTTGGCTGTCTCTCTCCTACCAAAAATATTCTTTTAACACAAATATCTGCGATTGAGTTTTTCTGGAGATTACAGTCAAGAAAGGGATTGAGTACCTGTGCCTTTACCTTAACTCTCACTAGACTGCCTTCTCCATTCAGCAATGGACACATATTTTCTCTGAACTTCCATTCACTATTAGTATGCTTGTAGAACCTCCTTCTTGTTACTCTTTATGTCCCTTGATAGTTTTACCTTTGTCTTAATTTTGTCTTTCTAATTCCTATTTTAAGTGTCAAGGCAATGTTTTTATTCCCTTGCTTTGTTGCCTCTCCTTGTTTCTAGTGCTTATATTCTCTTAAAAAAAAAACAAATCCAAAACCCAAACCAGAAAGAACCCACAATAACAAAACAAAACTCTCCAAACCCTTCCACTCATTGAATCCTCCTTGCATAAAAACCCCAGTGCTCCACTGAAAATCCTGATCTTCCCGTACAGCAAGATTATATCTTCCTGACATCTCTGTAAACGTCCTTTAGTAATTCTGCCTGGCTGTTCCCCAGAGAATAGAGTTCGCTTCCCTAAAATCCAGAGTCTTAGCACTATTGCTTACTTTCTGTCAGGTCCTGAGTGTAGTCATGTTATAGTCACTACCACTGAAAATGCCATCTATGATCACATTTGTTATGTCTTTGGGAGTGAAAGTTCAAGATGAGCTTTAATCCTCACTAATCACTCATGGTTGATTGAGATAATTGTTAGCAGTGCAATCTGGAAACTTCCTAAATTGCTTTCACAATGCCATGCTACCCTGCCTGCAGAAGTCTGAGAAGCTGGACAACCTGGCATGCAGATAGGGGCCTTTTACAGGGAGAATTTTGTTGTTTATTTCTAGAAACCCACATCCATTTCATGCTCTTTCTTCTATGGCATGCAACATAGCCCAAAAATTTTAAGTTTTTACTGTTCCCTCAGATCTAGTCTTTGATATTCAACAGATCCATCCACAGTGTCATAGTGAAACTCTGTGCAGTCAAGGAGCTCTTTTCCAGAAATTTAAATTTCTTTCTTCTTTTCCTTGGCTATCCTTCCTATGCATTAGTTTAACAATAATTTTGCAGGCAGCTTGAAAAAAGCTTCCGAACTCCCTCCCTTTCTGACAGAAATTCCGAAAGTCTTCCTCTTACCTCTTATCCTAATCATTACTTCAGGGCTCTAGTACTCACTCCCAGCGAACAGTTAAAAGTCTTTGCATTGGGTTAGCATGTTTGTACACAAATATGTTCTCCCCACTTTTTATTAGGTTCATTCCGTCTCTTCCCAGTGGTATGCCTTAATCATCAATTGAAGCACAATTATCAAAGAAGCCAAAACATTTTTAGCAACAGTAGATACAGCTACATGTTAGTCTGCCCGCTGTGTCTGTTTCTACTCAGGTTTCCTTAATTGGAGGGATTACAGAGAAAAACACTCTGCCCAGGCTTTTCCCCATGTACATGACTGGTTTCCACACACATGAGCAGATAGGGCTAATAACTGGACCATCATGATGTGACTGAACGATCCTCATAAATTTCTATCTGCAAGTTCATGGATGTGGATTTTGAAACTTCACTGCAATGACAGATCTTGCTAGGAAGCAGGTGTCTCTGTGCCACTCAGAACAAAATCACCAACCATTAATGTTTCTAAGTTCTTGGTACTGTTTCCCACCCAAAGACCTGAATTACCAATACAAGAAACTTCTCTAAATGGAATTCATTCTTCCCACTCAATTCTAAGGGCCTTGATATGCTCTTTAGGTTTCCTTTCACTGATGAAAATAGTTAGAAATGGAGAAAAAGGAGATACTGTGCAATGGTCAGACAAGCATACTGATCAGCAAGATATTTACACGTGACTATCCGATTTTACCTTCTTTTACTTCTGCTTTCCCATGCTGGCTCATCCTGGATCTACTTTGTTCCCTTCCTTTGGTCTTTTGGTCTTTTTCCCTAAACACCTCATGGACAGTCTTGGTACAGATCAAGACTGTCTTCCCCAGTATCCCATAAGAAGTGTACACTCTTTAGGTATTAACCTCCCTCAATCCGTAGAGTAATCTGGAGAGCAGCCCTCAGCTCTCATTGATACATGTTAATGTCTTTCACAGCTGGACAATGGGCTGATACCTGTGACAGCCTTCAGAGGACCTGGGCCAGGTGTTCAGGTGCTTCCAGTTAGTTTATCAGGTTCTTCCTATGTGTTCCTTTGTGTTTACTGAGATGAGTTTTAATTACATAATCTAATTTTGGCAAACAAACATTTAATATCTGGAGACAACCTTTCTTCTGCTACAAGAAATCATAATTATCCATATTCCACAAAGTTTTTTGTATTAGCTATACCATTCCTGTCACTTGTATAGCATTTAAGTTCTTTTTTTTTTTTTTTCATCTCCTGTTTGTCATACCAGGTGCAATCAATGCTGCTCGCTTTCTTCTCTAATGCAATGCTGGGTAAAGGAGCTACATTGGTGTCCCGTTGTACTCAGCACTGGTGAAACCCCACCTCAAATACTGTGTCCAGTTTTGGGCCCCTTACCACAAAAAAGATATTGAGGTGCTAGAGCGGTCCAGAAAAGGGCAATAAAGCTGGTGAGGAGTCAAGAGCACAAGTCTTATGAAGAGTGGCTGAGGAAACTGGGATTGTTTTGTCTGGAGAAAAGGAGGATGAAGGGAGACCATATCGCTCTCTAAAACTACCTGAAAGAAGGTTGTGACTCAGGATCAGTCTCTTGTCCCAAGTAACAAGTGACAGAACAAGAGGAAATGGCCTCAATTTCCACTAGGGAAGGTTTAGGATGGATACTAGGGAAAAAAATCTTCACTGAAAGGGTTATCAATCATTGGAACAGGCTGCCTATGGAACTGGTTGAGTCACCATACCTGGAGGTATTTAAAAGACAGGTAGATGTGGTGCTTCATGAAATGGTTTAGTGGTGGCTGATAAGGTCCTCCTCAGATACCAGTTACTGAAGAAAGAGAACCATTAACAAAGCCAAGCCATTGAAGAGCCAACTGTTTAAACCCCCAGCTTTTATACTGGGCATGGCAGATGGAATGGAATACCCTATTGGTCACGTTGGGTCACCTGTCCTGTCCACTATTCCCCACAGGTGCAACCCTTCCACGGGTAAACAGCCAAGTCAGCTGACCCTGGTTGCCGCTGCAACAAGTATAATCAAGAACCTCTCTCACTGAAGAGAAAGTTGTCTCTGCTCCACCCCAAACCAGGGCAAGACCTTTATTTGTAGTGGCTATAAAGGACTTTATCTGGCTACACCAAGTACTGGGGATCATGTCTTTTGGTGCATAGTCACCACTACAGGTTTTTTCTGTGACCTCTGGATCCCTTTTACTTTACCAGTGCACTGACTGTCATGTTAACTTTATTTCTCATGTTTATATGTGAAGTTTCCATCAGTCCTGCTCATTGATATCATCTGGTGCCAGATGAGTAGGAAGCCAGCTGTGAGTTTGCTCTGCAAGATTCTCTGCTTGGCAGGGAATTTCTCACACTGTCTGCTAGTTCCTGCCCTTGGTTCTTTTT
>VXAK01028023.1:3051-27564 GCA_013399435.1 Arenaria interpres | reverse complement strand
TTTTTTTTTTTTTTTTGTAATCACTGGCATTGCCACACACTGCTTCCTCCCATGCTGCTCATCTGAAAACTTCTGATAATATTGAGAGAAGTAAATATTGCTAAAAAAAAAAAACGTAGAAAAGGCATGTTACCACTTATGATCTCTACAGTGCAAGTGTTTTAGCTTTTTAATTTCAGAGTATGTTTTCATGTATGGTCTTTGCCATTAGATGCAACAAACTCAAAAAAAAACCCACCAAAAACTCAAAAACCCCCACACAAACTCAAAAAAACCCTCAAAAACTCAAAATGTTAAAATTTTCCACAAGCACACCTCCTGTATGTGTATTCATACACACAAATAACACTGCTTTGTTGGAGAAACTCTCTGTAGAGACACAGAAGTTGTAACTGTATTGGTACAATAAATCCTGCCCAGCACTGAAATATAACTAGGCATGTTTCAAACCTTGCCTAAGATATATTTATCCTATTCCAACTAGCACTCTCCGGAACAATTCCCAGGCATGCTCTGGTATTAAAATGTACAGGGACCACCTCCAATAGAGCTTTGCATACAGCCATTATAGTGTGAAGGCAGAGAAAGTTTATTACCTTGGATGTGGACTGTTATGTGCCAACTAGCCTCTGCCCAGGAGCATTCCCAAGCAATCTTACTAGAATATCTGTAGGAAAAAAAAGATAAATATATATTTATAGAGCTGAAATTAGAACAACATCAAATAAAACTTTGTGTTAATTTAATTGTTTATAAGAGTCTCTCTTAAGAGCACGATGAACTCCATGCAACTTCTGACCTTTCTAGCAGGTTAGACAGTACTTATAGTTTAGGATTGCTTTTTATTTATAATATTATATTTCTATGTTGTTCCTGTTTATGTTTTTAATAAGACAAATTACTTACTAGTTAATTTATTCCATTTAGAAGTTTTCCTCCAACACTTACAAAACCTTCACCAACATGTAGAAAAAAAGACACATCTAAGAAAAAAAAACTGTTAAAGATGAGGAAGTTAGGGTTTTAGCCTCTGTATTTGGATGTCATGAACTTCATTCCTTTGCTGCAATGTTATTTTCAGCATCTGCTGAAATTACTGAAAATGGATAAAATCACTTTTCCCACAGAACAGTGACTACTGTGAGAGAGGTCTTCCTTTTGTCATTTTAACCATTGCTTTTATGAAAAGATTGAAACAGCAAAATAATTCTAGAATATGAGGTTGAATTTCAGAATTCCATCTTAAAAATAGGTTGAAATGATTTCAAATGATCATGTTAAATATCCATTTCATGCAAATGAAGAAACCAAAGCAGTCATTAACCGAGGATGATTTGACTCTAAATTTTATACTCAAAAATGACAGGGTTTGTAAGTTTTTATAAGTATGTGGAGATCTTATGGTTCTTAAAAAAAAAAGTATCTTTATTAGAAATATGATATAGAGATTCTGTAGTTGCAGCTAAAATAAAAATTATTTGCAATGAACCTAACTCCTTGCTACTTCCCTCCAAGTTTTCTTTTCTCCATGTTCTTCTTGAAAAATTTTGTCTATTGCTGTTAAACAATCTATCAAGCTAGCTACAGAGTCTTTGTTCCAGCTAATCTAAAATCAGCCTATTTAGTCTGGATATAGCATAATTTAGAATGGAATATTTCACTCATTCACAATAAATTTTAATACTACTTTCTTTCTGTCCAGTAGAGAGAAAAAACATGCGTGACCAGAAGACACCATTTCTTTTCAGTTTCAGTTCTTGCTTCACTGCAAAGCTAAGCATGTGGGGAGAAAGAAAAGTAATTACAAATGCAAGGGGGTTACATAAAAACAATAGAACAAATCAAATAACACACTAGGAACTGCAGTGGATATTTATTTTGAAATAAATAGAATGGAACAAAAGATATAATTGCAAAACCATTCAAAATCTCAAAAAGATGTGCAACAGGAGAGAAAGAAAATCCACACAAAAATGATTTCAAAAATATTTAAAAGTGCAATACACTTTAATATCCATTTTGAGAAAAAAAAAAATATCACAAAGCAAGGGTGGGGATGCAGGATACTGGAAGTGAACGTGGGATACTGGTAGTGAAAGAGAATATCTTCTAAGGAATTTTTGAGGCTTAAGTCCAGTCACTAATATAAGAACTTAAAAGTTATTGAAAACAAAAACAACTCATATAAAGACCCTATTTTGGGCACCATTCTACTAGCAAAAAACATTCTGGTTAGCAAAAAACTGACAGCACAATTCCTGTCTATATAAATAATGAATTACAGAATTCCATTCAAAAACAGCCTATATGACAGATATCACACTAAATTAGCAATAAAATTTGGAGAATTTATAGTGAACATTGCTTAATGTAATTTTTTAAAAAAACATTACTGTTACTATGTTATCTGATATTGCTCCTTGTTGAAATACTGATTAAAATTAATCTGAAAATAGGTCATAAGTTTCAGTTTGCATTTATTATTGTATAAGGATGTAAATCTAAGATATTATCTTATGTCAAACAAGACATATATCTATACTAACCATATTTTTCTTCTTTTAGAAAATGCAAAAAAAGTTACGTATCTCAGTGAAATAGTTAGGTGAAAAATTTTGTATGAACCAGAATTTTTTTCCCAGCCCTCAGCCAGGAGCAGGGCAGCTGGAGGCACAAGAGCAACCCCAGCCCTGAGCATTGAGAACCTTCCTGGGGAACAGGGATGGGCTGAGGCCATGCTGGGACATTGGCCTGCAGATGGATCTGGCATGGTGGGACCCATGGCCAGGAAGGGCAGGGCTGTGGGGAGCTGGAGACCTGCCATTCTGTGGCATCGCTGAGGCAGGGGCTGATAGTCCTGGGGGGATGACATGGGGTCCTGGGCTGTGGGTAAGGTGGAAGGATGTGCTGGGAGCACTGACCAAGGTCGTTAAGGTCCTGACAATTTTCTCAGCCTGCTTCTCAAATTGCTTTATTTCTGGGAATTTTTATCATTGATACATATGTCTGCTGTCCAATACGTCCCTCAGCTCTTGTGGTTTTTTTTTTCCTTTAAAACTGCTGGCATGTTGGTTTCTTGAGTTGTGTGGGTCTGGCTGACTGCTGTACTAACTGCAGCATTTTGCTCTTGCTTCCCTCAAATCCTGTCCTGCTCATTTCAGACCATTGCTCCAACCGCTCAGGACCTCTCTGAATCCAGTCTTTGTTCTCTGAAGAGCTTAAAGCTGTCACACCTGAATTGCTCTAAAATGAAAGTGTGGTGCTTTGTTCCATGTCATTAATGAATTGGACTGAACTCACCAGTACCTGGGCAAGCACTGGTGGTACTTAACAAGAGCTGGGGAAGGATCTACTGATAACTTCTCTCTAAGTACATTTTTATCAACTTATGAACTAATAACTGAATAAATTACAGTTAAATTATCAGCCTTTCATTTTACTGATGAGTGTTTTACTCAGTTGCTGGAAAAGACTGTTCCCATACTTTCACATTCCTAAAAATTCATCAAGCATTCATGTGAAGGACTGAGTGAAAAAAGTTGATGAGGAATATGGTGGCAAAAGATGTGTGTATTATGTATTATTGTAATTTAAAATTGATCTTTAGTAAATTAACCCCTTTCTGTGTGGTTTTTTTTTTTTTTTTTGTCAACCTAAGAGAACAATACCATACTTGTGTGTACTTCCACTGCTGCATTTCAGATTTTGGTCCTTGTTGCAGTGTAGTTCCTTAAGCAGAGTGGCATGACAGTGACTACATCCTTGCAATCTTTTGTGAATAGCCAAGTACAGAGAGGTCTATTCAAGATCAGGATCTTAAAAAACAATGATCTATTCCACTGTAGCAAAGGAAAATTCCTCTTTCCTGAAGACCTTGGTGTTCCTGAGTATTCAAATTTTTATTTCAGTTGTAACTGTTTCTAATGTGTTTATAGAGAAAAGATGAGATGCTACAGAAATTGGTGATTTTAAGTTCTAAGGATTGACGCAAGAAAAATATCAGACTTAACTAATATCTCACAAACACAAATGCAATCACCTCAAATACATACAGATGCACAAATATTGCATACTTTTCATTTGGTGGGAAGAAAGCAGGGTTAGTTTGAGAATTGCCATACACATTTTGAATTTTTTTGCTCTTTATGAGACAAAAGTTATTTCTGAAACAAACTTTTAATCTTATTATAAGCCATTATAACACTTTAGCCCATAAGGCAAAATGGATTTCTTCCTGACTTGGATTTTTACACATTGGCAAAAATAGACACATTTTTGCCATCCATTCTCAGCATTTTATAGCCGTTTCTATGTACTCAAGTCCTGTTAAGGAAAAAAGCAAAACTATTTGCTGACTCAGTCCTAATCAAGTCTATTAGCTGACATTATCACTCTAAAACGTTATCCAAAGTAATCGTTTACTTTGCTGAATGCTCAAATAAAATTTGACTCAGTCTAGAGAACTGCTCTCTTCTGTGGGAGGAAGAAATATGGAACATGCTGACACTTTAAGAAAAAAAATTAAAATCCTTTAACTCTTTTATCCCAGAATTTGATAGCTCTAGTATACAGTGAAGGAAAAAGCTGTAAAAGATTAATTTTATGAAGCTACATTTTCTCCTCTGTCATGAAAGGAGAACTGAAAGTTACATTTCTCTAAGTTCCTTGTGACCTTTACAGTTTTTTAGCTGGGATTTTCTTCCTTGCATATAGAAAATCACATACCTTAGACAAAATCCCTTCAGGGTGAACTGCTTTCAAGCAAAGACCTTTGACTCTGTACTGGCCAACGGGTAGCAAAGCCCCTACAGAAGTCATCCTGCCAAAATACGTAAAGTGCCTACATAAACTACATGAATGTGCAGACCTTGGGAAGTTATGCAGTTTGTAACTGGCTAAATCAACAGTAATTTATAAGCTGTGTGTATTTGTGATTCAGAAGAACAAGCTGAGTGGTAAGCAGTGAAGAAGAAATGGGGAAGACAGCCCTGCTGAATGCATCTCAAAACTTTTTTGTTACCTTTTTCTATTTTTATGTGGCTAATTTTTCTTTTCCTGGTATTTCTACCCTATATTACAAATTATTTTCAGGATTTGTTTTAAATTGTTGTCCTGTTTATAAATGTTTGTAACCAGTGATTTACAATTCCTTATCAATCCTGCCGTTGTCAATTGGTGGGCAATACTATCTTTGTGTAAAGACTCTCCATTATTCCTCCTTTCCAAGAGAAATTTTCTATATTAAAAACAAACAAACAAACCACAACAAGCCCATAAAATAAACTTTCAGAGTATATTCTGCAGACTAATACATAAATAAGTGCCACTGCTAGTAAAAAGCTAGAGTCACCATATTAACTTGGCAAAGCTCTGAAGAGAAGACTTTTCACCCTCTGTCTGAACATGTGTTAGTTTTTCTGGAGTTTAGTTTGGCTTATTTAGCTATAATAAGAACAAACAAATAAACAAGCCCCAACAAAACCAACCAACAAAAAAAACCCCCAAAAACCCAACAAAACACCAACATATCAAATGTGGTTATTACTTAATTTGCTATATTTTTGCTTAGATTTGTATAACTGGGTGGCATAACTATAATTTTAAAGTAGATGCTAGTAATAAGTAAGTTGCTATCCTCAAGACTATAAACAGGTCATCAAAGGTCAATTATTCATAGCTAAAGAAATGCAGACTTGATAACTGGAAGAAAACCAGTTTAAGGGCAATGAGAACATGAAACATTGTGTAACATACACAAAACGCACCATACACAATGGATTTAGTTATAGCAAGGAGTAGCAGTTCAATGAAGGGAAGACAGTGGTTTGTTATATTTACAAAAACAAATACAAAAGTTAGAAAATTCTGCTGCTAAGACTTCCTGCACACACACCACTGTCTTCTCTCTTCTCTCATATACACAATTATTAGTAATATAAACATGTGGAGAGCTTTTCTTCCTCTACAGGATCTTGCCTTATACTTTTCACGGAATACTGAACAAAACCAGAAGAATCTTTAAGAGACGATAAGCTAAGCACGACAATATCTACTAAAAGATTCTAAAAAATTCAACATCTTTTGGCATGTCATTTATACACATATAGGTATCTAATAAGACTTAGAGGCTAAGCAGAATGTCTGGCTTCCTATGTAGTCAGAATAGCTAAATATTCAAAAAAGGTTGTACAAAATCTAACGTTCTGGGTACCAAGTACCAAAAACCAGCCTAACAGCAAATATGTTGGAGAAAAATATACCTTGAGCTCCATTTTTCTCAGTCATCTTGCTCTATATTGCAGATAGAATTCCATCTCTAACTGAGAATCACATCTTTAATATCCCTTTTGGAGTTCGACATGTAGGTTAATTGTCTCTCCCAGCCCCACCTGGAGACAGAACAGTAATAGTGATGTCTGCAGACATATTTTTATTTTAGAACTTATTGGTGAAAATGTGCATCCAGTTATTTCAAAGATTATTGCACAATGAGAGAGCCAGAGCACTTATGGGAAAGGTAGAAGGGGCTGAAGTGATCACATCACAACGCCTTCCAGGATCAGCCGCACACATACTGACACAGGAACAGACCATTAGACCAATAGCACTGAGGAAAACTATTGTCTTTAGACATTCATACTCTCAGGATAAACAGTAGACTCAATGGCCTGACTTTTAAAATGGATTGACTAGAATACACAGGATGCTTACCTAAAACTCTGTGTTCATGTGTGCCCAAAGTAATTGATAGTATTCATTCACCTGTGTTCATCTCTTCTTTATCACATGTGGTAGAGCAAAATATAGCATCACGTAGCTTTTTGAAGCGTTTGTAGCAGCTTGTATTTTTTCACATGTAACAGATATTTCTGCCTGCTGTGTATGAAGCTGAAGCAGGAAGCATATACAAGAAGCATTTTAGTAGTTATGGCAACTACTGTTAGAAAGCAAGGGTTGGATAAAGTGCACGTGTTGTATCATAACAGATTTCTATTGTTTCCTAATCCTAGAAAAATTGAGTTGTTGTCTAGTTAAATACCAATTTAATGGTTTGCTTCCATTTTTTTAAATGAAGTTGATATATGGTATCATTTTGTTTACTACAAAGAAATCTTAGATTTAGTGGGAAGTAACAGGCAAATAATGCTACCATATCAAAATACTTATAGCATCAGAATTACCATTTTAAGATATCAGTGGAAGAAATCCTTCAGTTCTATAAATTTTTGACATGAATATTTAAGAAACATAGACATCAACTCATCAGAATCATAACATACTTGATTAAGAGGTCAGATCATCTAGTCAAACCACTCATAAGGAAGGTTAAACATAACTTCATGTTCCTTCTTATCTGTATTGAATTTGCCTTTTAAAAAAATTCCAATTCTTCTTAATAATATTTTTATATTTATTATTAGGAGTAAGTCAAGAAGAAATTAAAAATATTTAATAAGTCACTGGATCCTATACTGCATGGAGAACCCTGATTAACTCGGAGAGTTTTATCTGTGCCTTTTTCTGGTATTACCATATTCTGTCAGAAAAGACATTAAAAGTTCTAATTTTCTGTATTTCATCAAAGGAGGCTTGCAGAAAAATCATTAGTAATATTTACATTTATTCTTAAGTCTCTAATAGTCTTACTGCTCTATGACAAAGTCACATTAGATAGGATTAATCTGAGCAGCTGCAGATTTATCCTAAAACAGACATCTAACATAGGTCAGATGAATCATATCTCTAGGTGGTTAACTGTCTCCAGTATAAAGGAATCCTAGGATAACCACCTCATATGTAGAAGTCTATATTGTAAATGTCTAAAGTTAGATGAAAGAAATCCTGTCTTGTGGCTTCAAAACATGTGGCTCAAGCACTTGAGTACTGGTTTCATAACTAGATTACAAAGTGTATAGTGAAGCCAGCAGTGGGGTGTATGGAAACAGGCAAAAATTATTGAACTCATTTGAAGTAGAGATTACTGGCATTACATTATATTATTTTTTTCAGTGACCACTAGTGACTCATTTCAGTGATGGCAGCCTTTTCGGCAATCATTGAAGTGGGGACTGTCCCCATCCCATGGGGAGACATAACTATGAGTAGACTAATTTTCAGTCTGCAGGGAGATGGAGACTGTGTGTGTGGGGGGGGTGTTCTGCTTGAATAGCCATTTGACAGGTTGTGAAATGGGAGCTAAGTACCTATGAAGCTGAGAATAGTTGTCCACTAGAAAACTTGAAGAAGGCAACAGTAATATGCGAAAACTGAAAATAAACTTACTATCACTGAGAAACAAAAATATTTGAAATTACCTACCCTTTATATTACAGTTGCACACATATTACATGTGAATCTAGAGTAAAACTTAAAATGCCACACTGATCCTAGAGGTTGCAAAAGTTTTTCAGGTCTGAATGAGAAGTCTTGATGTTCTAACTTAATGAACAAAAGGTAGTATTCAGCTTTGGGCTAACAATCAGTGTAAATATAGCTCTTCTACTTAATAAAAATTAAAATGCTATTTGTATTCACAGGCACAATGAACTTCCTCACTTGAACATAATCCTGGTCAGATATCTAATAAACAATGTACTATTATTTTTCCTTAAGGCCAGGAGAAAAACAGCTATTTGTAAAGCCCCACCTCTTCCTTTTTTCTAATATTGCAGTGATTCTGGTGAAAAAAAAAAGTCTGTATTTGTAGAGAAATTAAAAAAATAACATAGGTTGGCTCCTTCCCAGGTGAATTCAGTCACTGCAGAAAAATTATGTGTTGTATTCAAAGTTTTTCCAACAACAATCATATAAATACATTAATAAAATAACTCACTTTCTTTCCTCTCTCTGTGGCACTTTAGGAAACACAATAGGCATGCCTTGTTATGACAGATTGGTCTTGGAGGGAAAGTGGCATCAGGGATCTTGAGTGGAGAGCCTTTCAGACCAGTGTAGCAATGTAAGGTTCAGCAGCATCTGGCAAGCTGCTGGTGATTCCTGGGTTCGAGTGTCAGAATCAGCCTGTAAACTGCAGGAAAAGAGTTTCTGATGCATACAAGTCTTTACAGCCTTTCTCAGTCCTGAAAGGGTTTACAACTTGAAATCAAAAAGCTAGTATAGGCCTGAAATCTGGAAAACTTCTGTTGGAGCAGTGGTGGGTGTTGCTTTGGAAGTGAACTGGTGAACTTGCCGGCCTTTAGCAAGGCAGCTTTTCATTGTGATTGCTGATGAAGTAGGATACTGTTGACCTACACTGCAACTGTCAAAGTAAGGTTAGAACTGATGACTAGTGTTTCCTGGGGCTGAATCAGTGTGAAGGATGTGAGGCATGTTGTACTTTGTTGATCCTGCATCTTAGTGGAAGCATGAAAAAGAATATTTGCCCGAGGGTAGAAGCCAGGGATGAGAGGGTCTCAGGCTTCTGAGATGCATAATGGAGAGGTAAATTCTACGCTGGTTGAAGTTTTTTTGGACTTTAAAATGGCATTGTTTTCAGTAGGAGTGATGCTTTCTTTATATCAGGTATTAAAACATGAGAAACAAATATTTCTCATTAAAACATGAGAAAGATGAAGGTTGCTTTACATTTTTTTATCCTGTATGGTTACACTCAGCAGGGCATGGTGAGCACTGAAACAGGAAAGACTGCAAGACATACTGTAAAATTTGGGGGAAAATGAATGAAAAAGCAACAGTGTATCAACACTGAGCATGGCAACATGATCTTCATGCACATCACAGTTGCCTTTTCTCCAGATCTTCTCCCCTCTCATCTGAATTTCTTCTCAAAGGGTGTGTTCATGATAAATGCCCCAGCACATGCTAGTCTATATGATGTGTAGCAGCCCAATACAAGTGCGGCATCTTCTACTGTTTTGAGCAAGCTCTCTAAATGTACCAAAATATGCCTTAAATGCACCCAACCGAATGAATTAGCAAGGCACAGCATGAAAAGTTGCATCACTGGTGTTTTCTTTGGATTTAAAAACAGGAGGCACAGAAAGGAAATTTACCTTATCTATCTTCTGTCATCCTCCTCACATGTTTACTTCCAAGTGAGGTCTGCTTCAATAAAAGTAAATTACCAGTATCTTTTACCCTTGGGGAGCTTTTGAAGAGGAAGAAGCTTTGCACAAAATATTGTTCATCAAATGCTGGGAACTATTTCTCTTTTTGTTAAGTGCACACTGCAGCTCCTAGTAAGCTAACCATGTAACTTGTTATATATTGGCAGGCGAATGAGCTGCTAAACTTATTCACTCTGTGTATAGACACAAATGCTCTTGCTGAGTCATAAACTGCAGCTTTCTACCCTGGTTTACTTGATGTGGTGTGTGTACAACTTGTACGAATAGACAGTCTGGCGATACACCTTACTTCAGCCAAGGTAACATGCCATGTCCTCAGATCACATTAGAATTACAATGAAAAGAACCCCACAAAAAGTTTTTATGAATCCTCTATACACATTTAATGTACTTGTTGAGGGAGAAAACTGGCTGCGGCGTTATTCCAGATTGTGGCAACTGTAACTCTACTGATACCTCTATGACTATACATGCATAAAAGAAATGATGCAGTTTTAGAATAATCTACTCTAAAACATTAGGAAAACTAGTCTGGAATAATGTTTATAATTTCAAAACTGGTTTTTGCATTTTGTATGTGATCATCCCTTGCTCTGCATAACATTTTAAAATAGAAGGCTTCAATAGTTTGGTTTTGGCCTGGCAAAAAAAAGAGTCTGGTTAGAGATTTTTCTGATTATGATTTAAAGATTTTAACTGCTTTCAGTACAGACCAGGAAATAACAAATACTTCTTTCATAAGCAGACAGAAAATAATCTCTTGATAACTTTAGAACACATTTTACTGGCTGTTAAGTATTGCTGTTCAGGAATAATAGCCTTCAACTGCTCATCTACATATTTGATTATTAAATTTTAAAGAGTCTGACAGTCTGAGACATAAAGAATTAATATAATTCTATATCACAGCTGTAAAAGACTGAGATTTTTCTTCCTCTGTTGTATTCAGCAAAAGTAGAAACACAGGATTTGTTTCTAGCAGGGAACTACACAGCTCATTCTAAGATTTTGTGTTACGTTATACCAAGTAACTCAGAGTGTGAAGAAATGCTGCTTCTTTTTGCCATTACACTACTTTTCAAAACGAGCATTCTTTCCAGCCATGCATATAAGAACAGTTATTAATCTGTGCCATTATCTTCATAGATTAATGAAATAATTATTATCTTATTATTAAATGAGGTAGTTCATGCTTCCCACACCCTTTCAAACACAGCATAACCTGCACTGAGAAATCTTTATTATGAAGCCGTTATTTGAGAGATAAGTCTGGCTGGTTACCAAAAACATTTGAGCTTCTCCTTTTCAGATAAGATCTTTGAAAAGAAGGTGCAAGAGCCAACTCCAGTAACAAAACACTGCTGCATAAAATTCAGAATCTTTTTGATTAAATGTATAAAGCGAAACTGTGATGCTTAGATGACAAAGATTATTTTCATGCACATCTTTCACATTAATAATGAAGGACCCATCCACAATAATCAACCATACATTAATCAACCATACATTATTCTAAGATTGCTAATTAACCTAACAGGTTTTGAATATGTGACCTGTCACTCACTCTTCAACCCATTCACACACCCTTCCTCCATAAGGGACAGTATTTGTGTATACTGTATGGTAAAAAATGTCAATACATCAATCCAACATCCATATGCTGTTAGTCATAAATAGTTAAATATCCAAACAGAAGAGGAACTAACATGTCTACACAAAGCATTGGCAAAAGTCAATTACTTTTTATACAGATTTGGAGGTGACATGATTTCAGGAGAGGCAGACAGATTTGAGAACACTCCATTTCTTAGAAAGAACTTCAGAAATCTCTTCTGTACTTTTATACTTGTATCTGCACAAAGGGACTATAAAATGAACATAAAATGCTATTACATTGGATTGATGTTTCATTCACATATTTGCACCCATTTGTTGCCCAGAAGGTAATAGAAACACAATCCTTATCTTGTTTCCACACATGTAGATTTGATTAAGTTATTCATAAGTAGCTTTGGGTGGAAGCTGAGCACACGACATCTATCCTAATTTTACCTGTCAGCTATGTAACATATCCAGTGGATTCATGGAGTGATATAGATTTTTAGAAAAGTAAGCTAAGAAGATGTGGCTTACATCATCATTGTCCAGTTAATTGCTTCCATCTCCTAATATTTATCTTTTTGAATTACCTCTATCACTTGCCCTGCCTTTGTAGGTTCTGAGTCCCCTGACTTCTTAGTCTTTTAGAGTTTAGAGAAGAAACTGTAGCAAGATCATACCATCAAACATTTTGTAACGAATTACAGCTAGAAGTAATCCCCATTTGTAGGCTTGACAGGCTAACTGTAACCACGAGACAGTGCTCACAAGAGCGATCAAAATGAAAGTTCTATCAGTCAGGAAAGTGATGTCTCACATTCACTTCCAATGTCAAGCCACATAGGGCTGTATTTTAAGACAGTTTGTTTCAGAGTAGCATTGATTGAGATCTGCAATCTGAAACATTTTAAGGAGGTATCCATTTAATCTGTTTTATGATATTAGCCATCCAGCTTTGGTTATGGTAAATTTAGAAGTTTCTTTGTGGTGAAGGGGACCAGGGCTTTTAGGAAATCAGATGCCAAATAATATTCCTGACCTTAGAAAATCCTTCTAGATTCCTCCTCTATAAGAAAGACATCTCTTTGCTCTGGCTATTGAATTAGTATTTCCAGTTTTCATATTTGAGAAGTGCATAACATGTAAATACTCAGGCAAATAAAGGTGAAGTGTGCTAAGCCAGACATCAAAATTTCAGGGTAAAAAAAATCTGAGACCTGTTTCTTGAAATCTAGGATGTAGTACCCTGTGATTATCCAATCTGTATAAAACAGACTGCACTGTTCTTGCCTCTGCCAAGATTCCCATGTTAATAACATTATCTAAGTGCAAAGTGTAATTGTAGCAATAAGTGGAAGAGAAAGAAATAGAAAAAGTAGCTGAATGTTAACCAATAATAGTGAGAAATATGTATACATTTCATTAAAAGGTAATTACATTTAAAGGAGAGAACTTCAGAATTATATTTAATTAGTTCTGCAATAGAAAAAATTATCATGAAAAAACATGTGTAGGAACAATAAAAATGAGTCTTTTCCCAAGTGTATTTAATTACACATAAAAAAATGGAATACAGAATATAATTAATACAATTTATATAAAGCTGTCTGTTTTTTTGGTTTTGTTTTGTTTTTCAAATTATTCACATTTAGACAAAGTTGGCCATGATAATGGGAGTAGAAGTACTAATGCAGCCTGCAATCTGAACAGGACCTTAACTGAGAAGCCCAGTAAGAGTATATAAAAATACTAAGACATGACAAAAACCCCAAAGTAAACCTTCACATTTTAAAACACAAATATAAATAAATTCCTGAAGTGGACTGGCATAGTGATAAATGCATGTAGTTGGATAGTGATTTCTAGCTTCATGATTTTCATTGTATCTAGTACAGAAACCAGAATGAGGGTTGCAAAGCACTGAAAGACTCATCTTCCCTTTTCAATAAGTAGCCCTGAACATTATTTTTAGCCTCTCTATGTGTACACACTTACCTGTCCAAGTAATCTGTGGACTTGTGTCAGCATAGAATTTAAGTTATAATTGTGAAATAAGGATGAAATTAAAGCTTTTCCTACAGCTGTAACAGTTGTTTGGCTGGGTATGAGGGATGTTCCTGCGTGCAGCCATGGTGCTCTTAGTCATCAGTTCCCTGTGTTATCTAGAAACTCCCCAGATAGTCTCTGCATAGATGAGACAATGCACCGATTTGAAACAGCAAACTGACTTGAGATAAAATGATTGACTGAGCTCCTAGACATTGTCAAACAAAACATTTGATGTTTCTGGTGCAGAAAGTGGGAGTTTTGAACAGTCCCAGACATTCCCCAATGCTGCACATGGGCCAATTGGCAGGTGCTATTTGTGCACTTAATTGTGTTGGTTCTCTTGGGTGGGCAATCTAGCAGTTTCAGAGACTCTACCAATTCTTGATGTAAAATTGACCGAAAGATATATAAATAATATAAAATAGTGTAAACTGTTCCTGTTTATGCAGGTTTGGTCACATAACAGTCTTTTGTATATAGTGAGGACAGACAAGAAATGTTTTCTATACCATTTAAGATAATACTCAGAGAATGATCATGCGTTTTCTAAAGTGGTCACATAAGACCATCAACCATCCAGATTCATTAGAACAGTTTGGAAAGTCTCAGCTGATTCAGGTGAAGATACTGTTGAAAGCAGCCGGATAGCAACCAGCCGCCCTGTTCAACGGATTTGATTCCTCACATGAGCATTACCCTATTCAAAGATGCAAATAAATAAGGACTTCTTTAAAAAATCCCTGTCTGTGAATGTTTGTGAAGCACCTTACACAGAATGTGATGTTCTCGCTGAACGTTCTTTCTAACATTGAGACAACAAAAGCAAAACAAAACATTTATATATAACACTAGAGTAAACAAAATAATCAGTGTAGCAAACTACCTTTTCAACCCTGATAGCCTAAAGTTAAGAGTGGAAATCAGCACAAGTGCAAGGGAAAGATAAACGACGACTCCCCTAAAAAGATCAAGTGTGATCAAGGAAGGTTTTTTCAAGCTGCATGGTTCTAGTTACAGACTTCTTTAATTCACTGGGTCAAGTTCTCTCTTTCTACAAAATTTACGGAATAAGCTGAAGAAATAAGTTGAATGGATTGATGATAGGTAGATAGATAGACAGATAGATTAATTATTTATGCTGCTGAATGGAGGTCAGATCTCTACTTTCATCTTTTGGACCTGGCTGCATATTTAATACTCTTATTAGAAAGATGGCTGGAATGCCTAATATTAATGTCCCCAATTGTTGATAGATTATGATATCTAGGAGGCCCCCAATGACTCTTCTACTTGAATTATTTATATCTCACTAATTATTTATACCATGCTTATTTTAAAGAATGAGAATTATCTACACACTAATTAAAACTGTCAAAATTTTCAAGTACTGCTCTAGGTGAATCAGCTTTGGCAGGGGGCTTGGACTAGATGATCTCAGATGGTCCCTTCCAACCCCTTTGCAATAACTTGAGGACAAGTCTGTGACAAATATGTGTATAACTTCTTATAGAAGAAGTCAAATGAGCCATCTTTACTACTTACATATATATATATATATACTGCAGAGCTTATGCCAGCAGTGATACAAAATCCCCTCACAAGCATATGCTTGTTCAAGCCATGGCATTACTTTTCTTTTTGCAACATCTTGTCTGATAGAATACTGGTATTCTGTTCATGGATAATATTGAGTGTGGAAAACTATACTTATCACTGTGAAGAACAAAAATTATACAAGGAATGAAGGAACAAACAGCCAAAGACCTCAATGTCTTGCTCTCTTTTGTTTTTCTTGCAAAGTACTCTGCATTCCCAAAGTTAAATGAGAGCTATGAACGATCAGATTTTTGCTACAGGGATTCAAGATTATGTCTTTGGATAACTAAAACAAAAGAAGGTTTCAATCCTGTAGCAGTCCAAATCACTTTACTGATGCAAGTATTTCAAATAACAAAGAATCATTTTTTCCTAGCTGTGTTCTTACTTGAGGCTGTTAGCTTCTTCAGCTTATGTCTATCCTACACCGGACAGACTGCACTGATCACCAGACTGAAGGAATTAAGTATATTAGGCAGAGTTCCTATTAGTCCTTTTGCTTGCAGAGCCTTAAGCCTTATTAGCCTTATTCTTTAGATGAGGGTTAATTGCTTAAAATAAATCCAACATATTAGTCACTGTGGCTTTAGTTACTTAGTCTTCCTCTAGCAGAAAGAGGTGAACAAGTAGCTACAATCCAACAGCAAGCAAGACTTAAGAGGGAGAGTAAAATAGGTGAATAGTATGAACAGTAAATGAAGTAAAAATAGTCCATGTGCCTTATCTGAGGGGACAGATAAGATACTCAATAAATAAAACAACAACAACAAAAAAAACTACCAACAAAACAACCAAACATCTGGGTGAGGCAATGGGAGAACATAGAGGTAAACATATTAGCAATCATAGCAGAATACAGAAATACCAAAGACTCCCGGGCTACACTAATAAATTCAACAGCACTCAGGAGTTCAATCCTCCATACTATGGAAGTGCTGGAAGGCTCCTTGACAAGCTTGTGGGTCATGGCTTCCAACCCTCTCCCAAACTATTAGTGGGATCGCTCAGAAACTGGAACATCCATGACATAGCAGGAAGCTTGCATGAAACCTTATGTTTCCGAGGCCTTGTTAACTAGCGATATAGGGGCCCTTTCATATTAGAATCATAGGCTCATTTAGGTTGGAAACGACCTTTAAGATCATTGAGTCCAATCACAAACCTAACACTGCCAAGTCCACCACTAAACCATGTCCCTAAGTGCCACGTCTAAACATCTTTTAAATACTTTCAGGGGTGGTGACTCAACCACTTCCCTGGGCAGCCTGTTCCAATGCTTGACAGCTCTTTTGGTGAAGAACTTTTTCCTAATATCCATCCTAAACCTCCCCTGGTGCAACTTGTCCTATTGATTGCTACTTGGGAGAAGAGGCTGACCCCCACCTCACTACAACTTCCATTCAGGTATTTGTAGAGAGTGATAAGGTCTCCCCTCGGCCTCCTTTTCTCCAGGTTAAACAACCCCAGTTCCCTCAGTCATTCCTTGTAAGACTGTTCTCCAGGCCCCTCACTAGCCTCACCAGTGCTGAGTACAGGGGACAATCACTTCCCTAGTCCTGCTGGTCACATTTTTTCTGATACAGCCAGGTTGCTGTTGGCCTTCTTGGCCACTTGGGCACATATTCAGCTGGCTATCGACCAGTACCCCCAAGGTCCTTTTCCACTAGTTATCTTTCCAGTTACTCTTCCCCAAGCCTGCATCATTTCATGGGGTGGTTATGACCCAAGTGCAAGACCCAGCACTAGGCCTTGTTGAACCTCTTACCTTTGACCCATTGATCCAGCTGTCCAGATCCCTCTGTAGAGCCATCCTACCCTCAAGCAGATCTACACTCCTGCCTGATTTGGTGTCATCTGCAAACTTACTGAGGGTGCACTTGATCTCCCCATCCAGGTCATTGATAAAGATATTAAACAGAATTGGCCCCAATACTGAGCCCTGGAGAACATAACTTGTGACCAGACGATGACTCGATTTAACTCCACTCACCACAACTCTTTGGGCCCAGCCATCCAGCCAGTTTTTTACCAAATCCAAATCATGAGCAGTCAGTTTCTCCAGGAAAATGCTATGGGAAATGGTGTCAAAGGCTTTACTGAAGTCTAGATAACCTTTTCCTCATCCACTAAGTGGGTCACCTTGTCACAGGAGAATGAGTGTGCAGCTGGTAAAGATGTTCAGATAATGAATCCTCATCATCTTGCACTGACCTTACTCATGATTCAATGATTCTAGCCTTTAGGTGAAAGCGTTTGCAGGGAAAAACAAACAAATAAAAAACCCCAAACAACAATCAACAAAAAACGCTTGCAAAACAAACCCCCAAAACAAGAAGGCACAGAAAGGATAGCTACTGGAATATACAATCTCCTGAAGGAAAATTGTAGGGTATGGAAACTTAACATACTATAATTCCTCAACAATGGCATAACAAAAGACACTCCTGAACACCATTATTACTATGACAATTATTTTTGTTAAACAAGGCTAATAATACTGACTAATTAGTCATAGGTATCCACAGAAATGACAGTACATGTGTACACAACTTTTAAAAGTTCCTTGGACTTCTCATTGCAGGACTCATGTTGCCTTCTGTGGCATCTGTCCTAAGAATCTTTTATGAAATATCAGCCTAAGCAGTACATAATTACCCCAAACTACCACCTTCCAAACTTGAAGTAGAAGAAAAAAACACTGATTTATAGTGCTAATGTTAGCCTTAAGACTGTGCTTATCATAAATACCTAGATAGCGAGAGTTATAAGCTACCTGACACACACTCACCTCTAGAAAAAATTCAGCACAATTTTTCTAACAGGATACATTCTAACATTATACATCAGTATACATTTTAAATAATAAGGATTGAAGTCTACCCTGACAAAGTACGACAACATAGTATTTTCAGGACACGTGAGCTTGCTCTGCCTAAGTTTCAAGGCCAGATTAAACCTACCTGACCACAATAATAGGGTGCCAAGACTGAGTTAATAAACCCTGCCAAGAATTAACATTGATTTTTTTGGGGTCTGTGTTATGCTACAAGGTCAAAGATTGCAGACATTTATTTAAAACATGCTATGTAAATCTACCCTCTACAAAAAAATACTGGGACACTTGATAAACCCATAATTACATCAAGATTTGATTTCTGTTTACCCATATACAAGGGTCAAAATAATATTATTTGCAAAAATTGATCTTTTTAAACTGATACTCATACCTTAGTATAAATTATTCATATCTATCATTTAGCTGTCATAATTAAAATATGTCCCTTTGTTCTGTGCACATAAGGCCACACTCCTCTCACCAGTTAGCTATGCAGAGAAGGAAATTCAAAACTAACAGCTACTAATATGGCAGTGCAATATTAAAACCAGCTCTTTTTATCAACAGAATGTGACACAGGGCACCATTCTACCAATATCTTGTCAGCAATATGGCTCCCACAAGCTGGAGACTCAGATATCTCAATTATGAAGTAAAATTTTATTTTCAAATACAGTTTATTCACACTGAGGAGCACTTTCTGAGTTTCAGGCTGCTGGCTGAGCAAAATAGATACAATTTTCTTTTAACTATTTATTTGTAAATCTCCTCTGAGTATTAAACACATTCATAAAGATATGTCCCTAAAGAGAATTTGTACAAACTTCATCCTGACATTTGATTTAAGCTGTGTTAGGAAACTTTTTTGACAGATACAGTTTTTCCCCTAGGCATTGAAATAGAGGAGATTGGCACAAGGATTTTTGCTTAAAGAGAAGGCCCAATTTCATAGTGAAATGTGAATATGAATAATACTCTTAATCTCTGTAGATTTTCCTACCTTTCAGTAATATGCTACTGTGTAATATCATTAGCAAAACAAAAGAAACACTACTACCCTTCCTTAAAAGGATATAATTAAGTTATTTTAGCTCAAAGTTTGACCTGTATTAGTATAAGCTCTTGGCAAAAGTCCTCTGGGGAAAGAAGAGAAAACCATTAATCTGTTACTCGTTAAAATTACCACTCTGGCTCAGCAGAAACAGTAAAATTAAAGTTAAAACATTCCGGGTGATATGATGGTTCTACAAAAAGCAGAATAAAAAAAAAAATCTTAATTAGTGAATGGCAGGCTATATATTGGGTTTGAGTCATTATCTATGGTCTACTATAATTCAGAGGAAAAATCAGACTCCTTCTCTGGAGACATTCAAAACCTGCCTGGACACGTTCCTGTGCAACCTCTCTAGGTGGACCTGCTTTGGCCGGGGGGTTAGACTAGATGATATCCAGAGGTCCCTTCCAACCCCATATCATTCTGTGATCTGTGTGGTTCTGTAACAGCTTTGTATATTCATGATCCTGATGAAAATTGATGTTAGTTTGAAAAGTTATTTTGCAGCTTTGTTTAGGCTATAGTATTAAGTGTATACAAAATAGAACATTTTACATGTATTTTTATGCCAAGTTTCAATAAACCTATAGAATCATAGGATCATAGAATGGTTAGAGTTGGAAGGGACCTTAAAGATCATCGAGTTCCAACCCCCGTGCCACGGACAGGGACACCTCCTACTACACCAGGGTGTTCAAAGACCCATCCAGCCTGGCCTTGAACACCTCCAGGGATGGGGCATCCACAACTTCTCTGGTCAACCTATTCCAGCGCCTCACCATCCTCACAGTAAAGAATTTCTTCCTAGTATCTAATCTATATTTCCTCTCTTTCAATTTAAAACCATTACCCCTTGTCCTATCACTACATTCCCTGATAAAGTGTCCTTCCCCAAATACATATAATTATCAATTGATATAATTAATATAATTATCAATTACTATAATTATTAATTATGGAATTATCAATTTCACAAATTCTTCCTGATAAGATCAATTACTTTTCTACAAAAATGTATCTTTCCAAACAGAATTGAACATGACATGCTCACTCTGACAAATTAATAAGCTTTGCTCATCATAGATGCCACTGGCGGTGTGTGAGCCGATGCAGGCAGGACACAGGAACAACCACAAAACCATGGATTCAGGGCAAAGAACAAATTTAATCTCAATACCTCATGGATCAGGGAAGCTCTGAAGCAGCACCTGGGCAGAGGCAGGCAAGAAGGGGATGCAGACACCGCGGAGCGAGAGTCCTTATTAGCAAGAGAGTCCTTGTTAGCAAGGGAGTGAGGGAGCGAGAGAGCTCCCGCTTGCTGTTTTGGTCTGTATTTCAAGAATTCTGGCAGGCAGAGTATTCTGCTGTGCTTTGATCTCTTCAACAGCAGGGAAGGAATCTCAGGTGTGTTTGATAAGGTGTCCTTGAGTCCATCCCAGGCCTATGTTATCCAAGTGCAGATGTTCTACTTGTTAAGCACACAAAACTAAGCAACAATTAGTGTGATAGATGTGTTTTCCAGCACCCCACATGTGAGTCACTTGAGCGTATTTACAGTCCTCCTCGCCAATCTTCCGTTACTTTCCCACAGGTGGTTCATAGCATGGTACTAAAGTGAGCTGCATTTGATCTGAGAGATTATTTTTACTTGTTTCAGTGACCAAAAAGAACTCTATAAATACTGTATAAAAATAGAGTGATGAGCCTGATTAATTAGATATTTTTTTGACACAGAAATGATTCTATGACATCTTAGGCAGAATAGTCTGTATGAATATATGAGTATATATGTACTGTTGCTTGACCAAACCCATGTTATAATTTGTAGTATACAGTTGTATACTGTATAGTACATAGTATTATATAGTGTTATTATAACTAGTAAAAATGTTCTTATTACTGAATAAAACACATAAAACAACTGTAAGGAAAGAATTATTTTTTAATAAATTAATGAGAAAAAACATCATCATTTTCTCAAAGAATTAGCACTGGAAATATTCATAAAATTGTTTTTAAAAAGGTGAAGAGAGGAAAAGAAAGGAAAGATAAGAGCTTTTCAGAAAGAATAAGGGAGAAAAAAAGGATATCTTTTGCTGAGCAGCTTGTGTAACTTCATATTTGCCATGAACAGCAAGAGCTCAACAGCTCAAAAGGATTATGGACAGGACCTAGCCTCATGCCAACTGATTTTAATTACCAAGTCCATAGCTGCTTTTAGGGACATTATAGCTCGAGGGCTGAATCACATATTGAGGGTATATATTTCTCTCTCTAATTGTACCAAGCCTAAGGAGAAAAAGATTTTAAAAGAGAAGGATGAATCCTGACCAGCACAGAACACCGGAGATCTCTTGTAGATCTTGAGAAATGGTTTGCTGTGGACACGGTAATTTCAGGGGGACTGTTTAACAGAGTGAAACAAACTTATCACACTTTCACCGCAGTTCAGTCAGAAATTGCTGTGCTAGCCTCTCCTGCTCAATTGAAATTATTAATTCCAAATTGTTCAACCACAGATAATCAGACAGGTTATGATACACTTTTATGAATCAGGAAAAAAAAATAAATCTAACATAATTCCCAGACTTATTTTCTCTTAGTCTTGGGTTCTTCAGAAATCAAGTACACTCTTTTTGAAGTAGATAGAACAGGATTGGACTCTCATTTTCAGACAGACCCCTTACCTGAAAAAGCAAGTTTCTGCATTTGTGTTTTGGCAGGTTCAAAGCTCTGATCAATATTCTTTGAAATTTTTTCATGGTACATAATCATGAAATGTTAGTTGTTCTAATGACTACAATTTCAAGCCATTGCATTTGGAAGGGTCAGTGGTTGAAAAGTTGGTATTTGTAGCAGTTCTATGTGCTCATTTGTGATTACTGCTTCTGAAATGTTGAGTGAACCTTCTATCATAACAGCCTTTTATAAATGCATTTTACTGCCAAATAACTTTTAACTATTTTCTCTGCGCGTATATTTTCCTATCTGTGCAGAATTTGGTTTTCTCTTTGGCTGAAAAATTATTTTCTTGCTGAGAGGAGTACACCTTTCTTGTAAAATTTCCAAGATGTTTGCTGGACTGTGTTTCATAGCAGATGTTCATTCCCTGTTACAGGGTATTATACTGACATACCTTTGAATACTTCAGTGACGTCATGCTACACACAGTTGACAAGCTACTCCCATATATTATAAGTTCATTCTTCATTGGTATGGTTTGAGAAAACTCATAACAATTTATTGGTTTTAGACCGTTATTCTATCACCTGATGACCTCTCCCCACCAGAAAGAGGAACTGGAGAACACAGAGAAACACAAGGGTTGAAATATATTTAATAGGCTAAGACTAAATAATTATCAATAATACTAAAGAACTAGTATTAATCCCGATACTGATATAAAATATACAAGAATTATACTCAGCCAATTATGTCAGTAGGAAGGTGCGCACTCCCAGCAGGGACAGCAAATGTTGGACACTGCGAGGGCAATGGTTTCGGGAGGAAAGGAAGGCCTCAGGGGTCCGGCACTGGGGCAAGGAGTTGGCTGGACCACTGCCATCAAGGGAGAGGGAGCTACACAGCAAAATTTTCTAATTTATATTGAATGTGAAGTTTATAGTATGAAATAATCCTGTTGGCCAGCCTGGGTCAAATGCCCAGGCCTTGCTCCTCCTCATCCCAGCACCTGGCAAGGCTCGAAAACACTAAGACCTTGAATTCCACATATCCTAGCTGGCTTTAAAGTAAATATTTTCATGAATTTGTACACTAGAGTCTTNTGAATTCCACATAGCCTAGCTGGCTTTAAAGTAAATATTTTCATGAATTTGGACACTAGAGTCTTCTAAAAGTGAGGCTTTCCCCAGCATTAGAAGAAAAGTTGGCCCTGTGTCTCTCAACCCAGGACATTCATATACAACCCTCACTTCTAAGAAGTATTTTAAAATATAAATATTTCAAACAAAATATTAACTTTTTGTTGCCATAATGTTATATTTTGAAATCTTTTGATTGCTGAACCATCTCCTGTTCATATTTAGTCTTTTGAATCCAATAGGATTATTTAAATTACTAATTACAAGATACATACAAGGTAAGTAAAATCTGACCAATTTCAAGGATAAATCATTAAATCTTGTTGTATGAGATATATTTAAACTGTCCTTATCATAATGATGTCTTATCATTTCATGGTATTATTGAGGCAGCAATAGATCAGAGTATTTGGCTTGTGGAGTGTTCCTCCAAAACACTGTGCAAAAGCACCTATCTTCTAGATAAGTTAGTAAAAGTAAAGAGTGAAAAAAAACCCACAACCAGGTTTTTTGGTTTCTAGCAAATAACTCCTTCTCAATCTGAAAGGCATAAAATAAATTGTTTCTTTACCTTCTGTGATTAATAATGATTCCCCACCCCCCTACAAAGCCAGACTTCCTTTTCTATTGAGGGAAGGTGGGAGGGAGATTACTAGAATGGATGTGTTTACTATAAAGGAAAACAATGTGTTGGGAAAAGCACGATAATGGACCAGGCCAATAAATGTACCTTCATCAAAAAAGATAAATCTGCTATTACAACTGCTACTGCAACTACTCAATCACAGAATGTTGAGATTGGAAGGGACCTCTGGAAGTCATCTCACCCAACCGCTCTGCTCAAGCAGGGACACCTAGAGCCAGTAGCTGAGTACCAGCTTTTGAATATCTAAAGCAAAGAAACTCCAAGACCTCTCTGGGCATCCTGTTCCAGTATATGGTCATGCTCACAGCAGAAAAAATATTTTCTGATGTTCAGATGGAACATCTGAAGACCCAGGGAATTATAGGCCAGTCAGTCTCACCTCTGTGCCTGGCAAGATTATGGAGCAGATCCTCCTGGAATCTCTGCTAAAGCACATGGAAAATAAGGAGGTGATTGGAGACAGCCAACATGGCTTCACCAAGGGCAAATCGCGCCTGACAAATTTGGTGGCCTTTTATGATACTGCCACATGCTCGGTGGACAAGGGCAGAGCAACGGATATCATCTACCGGGACTTGAGCAAAGTGTTTGACACTGTCCCGCAAGACATCCTGGTCTCAAAATTAGAAACTAATGGATTTGATGGATGGACCACTCGGTGGATAAGGAGCTGGATGGATGGCCGCACCCAAAGGGTTGTGGTCAATGGCTCAATGTCCAATTGGGGCCAGTGACGAGTGGTGTTCTTCAGGGGTCCGTACTGGGACCAGTGCTGTTTAACATCTTTGTTGGAGACATGGACAGTGGGATAGAGTGCACCCTCA
>VXAK01028022.1:110271-127650 GCA_013399435.1 Arenaria interpres | reverse complement strand
TTGTGGCACCGTTGCTTCTTTGACGGCCTGCCGTTGATAAACAAGTACTTTTCCTTAACTTTCCCCCCTTAGCCCTGAACATTATACTTCAGTTCCTTTCCCAAAGGAAACTGAAAGTGCCGCTGACCCCACCAGAGAAGGAGAAGGCCAAAGGTTTGACGAACACCTCATCTCCTCAAGTTGNTTTTTTTTTTTTTTAAGAGCATGTCTTAGCCCTCAGAAGTTTTGTGCCGCTGTGCTGCAGCTCTCAGGTGAGGCTGCACGGGGCTCTCGGGACCACAATACCCCGTGAAAGGTGCAGAGGAATAAATCAAGCACTTTTTACTGCAGCTGGTACACACGTCAGCAGGCCCGGGAGCTCGGGTACCTTGGCACCGTGGGTGTGTTCCTCAGCACGGCATTACTATGGGTTGTCTTCGTAAAAGCTTTGCTAAAAGGAGCGAGTGGATTAGCAGCACACTTGGGCGTTTTTCTTGGTTGGTGCAATCAGTTCCGTACCGGTCTTGCATCGGAATGGATCAGGAATCTCAGGAGATTTTGGTAGCTCTTTTGTATAATTTCCTATGTTTCCCGCAAAGCTCACACATTCACAGCTTTTGAAGGGCTTCCTGCCTCTCTCTAATTCGGTTTCATTATGGAGACCGTAGGGTTAACCCACGCACTCAATGTCTATAGATTCTTCACCCTGGCTGATCTCACCACCTAGTCCAGTTTAACTGACTTCTAATTTATTTCTCAGCGCTGACTGGATGCCATCTGCATATATTTTTTTGGTGGCAAACTGGAATTTATGTCACCACAATGTGTTATATCCTTGGTGTGTTCCAGTCCGTTAAGCACCTCACCAAATCCTTTGAGAATATGTTTTGTAGCCTGTTGAATAGCTAAATAATGCACCCCTTTGTGGTCTGCAGTTCAACCCCAGTGATCAAGGACCTTTTTTCTCCTTTGCTTTACTACTGTATTGTCCCAAATAGAACAATCGCCTCTCAAATGCGAAAACGTGGAGAAAACCCCACCACTCTCACTTTGGAGCTCATTCCCTGCGTCCTGTGAGGAAGGTTATACTGTGCCCCCTTTAGAAGTTGTGCAGGCTGCCTCCTGGCAGATGCAAGAGGAACCTCCCAGCTAGTGCTTGCTCCGGGCCTTGCTCCCAGAGTGGGTGAACGTGTAGCACCTTTTTGGCCTGATGTGTGCCCTTTGCCAGCTGGTCCCCAGCGGTGTGCTGGGAGCGGAAGCACCCCACAGATCAGTGGGGCAGAGAGGAGGCACAGCAGGGTAGGTTGGGGGCCATGTAGCCTTCTTACAGGCTGTAGGGCTATGCAGAGCTCAGGGATGCGTGTTGGCCATGCCTCACACGGTCCTTGCCTGCTGGAGATGGGGACTTCCAGTCCGGTCCCTTTTTGGGACGCATCTGTCTTCCTCGTTCTCCTTCTTGCCACAAGACACCCTTTCTCCTTGTCCCATGTCCCATCGATAGCCATCTCCCTCTGCTTTTTGTCCTTTATCTTCCAGCTGCCCTGCCTTTTGGCTTTTCTCAGACGTTTGCGCCTAGCACCCCACTGGCCCCTGCTTCTTATCAGTTAATGTGTCTGTTTCACAGCCTTGTGTGTTTTATCTTATCCACAGCCCTTGAGAGCTACTTTAGTCCTCTTTCCTCGTTCTTTGCAAGGCTGCTGTGCCATAACTATGCAAGAGCCATCCAGAAGTAGTCCAAGGTCGCTTCCTTTCTGTTAAACAGGGGTAAGCTACTTTTGGTAGGCTAAGGGCCACGGTTATGGAGAGTTACCATGCCCTGGTGCTCAGCAGGAGAAGGCGGATGGGTCAAGGTTGCAGGTGCTCCAGAAGCGTGGTGTTCTGGGAAGTTGCCTGGGCTTTTTGTGCTGGTGGCCACTTGAACCTGAGCTGTGCCCTGGACATTCTGAAAAAACAACAGCCTTGTTCTCCCTCTTCTGAACATGCACTAGCCTCTACGTGGCTGATTTGGATCAGGGAGTTGATCTGTCTGAAAAACAGTCTTTTCTGGGTTATTCTGCTGGATTGGGTCTGTGATCTGGCTGAGCCCATAGGTCACAGGGTGTTGGGGAGAGAAGAGCTGGAGGTCTGGCGAAGAGAGGTGGGACACACTTTTGTTTGTATCTTACGCATACATTCCTACTTGGAATGAATCTATGGGCTGGATAGGGCTCTTTGATGAGACACGTTGGTCTCCAGACTATGAATTTGGGGTTCTAATAGTAGGCAGTGTTGAATTTAAGCCCTAGACAAAAAGGCAGGGTTTAGGACACACCTTTCTTTTCAGTACTGGCTAATTAATCTTACTTGCCTGGCCCCTAACACAGCTTCCTGGCTTTTATGAATGCTTCCTGGTTTTCTGTGCATTGCAGAGCAGGGCAGTGTGTGTAACACAGCTGCAGACTTGGCATGGAGAGTTTAGGGTTGGTTTTTTTTTTTTGCAGCTTTTTACACCACTTTGTGAAATAAGCTGCGATTTCTGATCTAAAATTGTGAGGTATGTCCCTCTAGATCATGACTGTGGTAACGTTGTTTGGAGCCACTGCTCTCCACCAAGTTCAGCTTTTACTCTGACACAGAATTCTATTTTTGTATCATTAGGAATGACATTCTTTTACTTCACAACTTGCCTACTATCTCCATGCATGTAACTGTATTTTGGGGGTTTATTTATGTATTTAGTTATTTTCTGTGCTTCTTTGTAGTTTTTGAAAACAGAGTTACACCCTTGCAAAATGGTTGTTTTATTATGTTCATGGTATTAATGCCCTTTGCAATGAGGTGGGTTTTTTTTTTTTTTTCATCAGAGAGGTTGCTTTCACATCCGTACCAGGAGATGGCACATTTCTTTGCCCCTGTGCTCTGCCTTCATGTCCTTCTGTGCACAAAAAAACACTGTATGGGCTGAGTTTTTCCAACACTCGACTAATGCTTTCCCCTTAGAATCTCAATTTCCACAAACGCTGCAAAGATCTAATATTCTTCAGAGAGCCAAGGCCATTTGTCACAATAATTTTGCTTTGACCTGACCACTGGCTATACCACAAACTAATTTAATCCCTAATTACTCCATTTGATAGCTGTTCAAATTCAGAGGAGTTAGTGTTATTCAGTAGAGTGATGTGGCACCTAGATCCTAGAAAGAAAATGTTCCTTCTCCAAGTGAATTCTTTTGCATGGGCAGCAGAACTCTCAATTTTTTTTTTTTTGAATAGACCTTTCCAGCAGTTTGCAATTTTCTTTGTGCACCCTCGGGAGAAGATCGTAGGTCCTCGGTAGCTCTGGGCTTGCTGCACGCAGCGCTGTGGAAGATCTCATTCTGAATGATTTTCTTTCAGTACCACTTTAGTGGGCAATAATGGGAAGTGTTGTAACTATTTCTGGCAATTTCGTCAACTTCCCTTGCCGTCTAGAATTTGCAGGCAACTTTATTTTCCTCATTTTCAGTTGTCTTTGGGGCTTGGGCCTTACTAAGTTGGCACAAAAAGAGAATAGCCCCATGGTTATTGTACAAAGTAGAGGGAGTTACCAGCTGGGTTGATAATGATGGCGCACAACAAGCTGGTACTTTTTCCAATGGCAGGGCCTCCAGCCGGGTGGGCTGAGCACCTCCTCAGGGGTTGCCTTGCTCTCTGCCCTGTTGGAGGTAGAGCTCGCAGGGTCGGCAGTGACTTGGAGTAAGTCATCATTATCATGATGACAAGTGATGCTCTCCAGATCGGTGAGGGAGGGAGAGGGCGATGCTGCCTTCCATGTGTTACGGCATAAATAAAAAATAACCAGACAGCAGTGAGAGTTGCAGAAAAGGGTAGATGATCAATGCCTGCTCTTGCCTCCTGTTTCTATCTGCATGTCCACAGATGTAAAATAATGAAAAGGTCGTAATTCTTTCCTTTTTCAGAAGTGAGGCTTTCATCTGTGCCTGGGGAGGAAGCAGCTGTGTGTTGTCAGCAGTCCCTAGACAGAGGCATTGTGGTCAGGGTGAACTCAGATGCTGGGAATCCTGGGGGAGTGCACAGTGTGGTCTCCTTTGATGCCACTTGAAGATGAGAGCGGTGTGTCCTTCCTCCCCCAGCATAGCTCTGCTCTGTCATCTCCTGCCTCCCTTCTGGTGGGGGTCCAGTGCTTCCATCAATAATACTGTTCTCCACCTCTTTTCCTGGCTTTTCCATCCTTTGAAACCTTGTCTGCTGTAGGGGCAAGTGAGGCACTGATAGCTATCTACAGCTCTTCCCCCTCCACCTTGAGGTTTTTTTGAAGGAACCAAAGAAACAAATTCCACCAGGGCCTGACAGTAAGGAAGTTAATTTCTGTAACAGGGAATGTATGCACTGGAGCCATAAAAAGTGTATTAAGATGTTAAATGTATATGCATATGCATATATACATATGCACTATGTAGGTGTAAAAGAGCTACATCTCTCTCTATACATATGTGTTTTTTGAGAAACTATAGTTGATGACTTTGTGAAAGCTTCTGATGTAATTTTCCTGTCAGATTGGCTCACTAATCCTCATTGCTTCATTGCTATGGCTTATTCAGAACTGTTCTAGCTCTTGCATCCATTCCCTACAGTCATCCTTAGACCTTAGCTTTCCTGTAAGATCTTTAGCCCCAATGGCAGCCGACAGGTCTGGCTGAAGTCTTCTCCCTTTTTTTTTTTTTTTTTTTTTTCCAGAAGACAGACAAACAAACTTTTTTTGTGATCTATCACTTGAATAAGTAGCAAAGTTGCGTCAGGAGGTGCAACAGCCTTACAGCACTTCACTCTGAGGAAGCATGATGCACAAATGTACCCATGACCAAGTTACAGTTGGAGAAGAACAGAAAAAAAAAAGTGGTGTTCAAGTTCTGATCCTCAAATGTGTTTGGAACTGGGTTTAGTGTCTGTGTTAGAAGGTAAAGGTTAGACTCTCCAGAGGGGACCTGGATTCTGCCACACTGTCCAAACTTCTGGGCAGGTTTTGTAAGATTTAAGAGCGAAGGTGTTTCTTGTGTTATTTGAACCTGTTAAGCTCAAAATGCTGTAAGAATACCTCAATTTTGTGGGGTGTTGTTAGCTACTAACCTAGAAAATGCATGTCTGGTTTGGGATCCAGTTCAGAAATCTCCAAGGCTGGCTTTGAGTTTGGCAGTTTGATGAAATATGATTTCTTCCTTTCCCCAGAACAAGACCTTTCGTTTAGTTGAATGGAAGTGGTAGGAGCTCATTGAAAAAAGGGTAAATAAATTAAACAAATCGTCTTTCTAGTCTGGAGTTGGAAGGCAAACAGATTCAATTGCTGTCACAGGATGTATAACAATGGTGTGCTGTGGAGCAGTTTTGCAAACCCATGGCTGTAGGTGGGAATGGTTGTGGAAGTTTTCTGGTGGGACAGGGAAGTCACTAGATGCTGAGGACATTCAACTCCTGACAGATCTGGATGCCAGGGAGGAGTACTTTGATTTTTGCTTGTTTAAAAGGAGTTGAGTTGGAGGTGGGCCTGCTTTTGGGCAGCTTTTTCACATGCAGAAGGTATGACTCATGTTGGGAATGTAGTCTGTGATTTGAGAATACATGAGTATTTTAGGAATACCTGTGTACTCAGTGATGAACGTAGCAGAATATGTATCAGAGCAAAGGCTGTTTTTCTGAACTTCTGTGTTGAATTTCTGGACTCATATTTATTGATTTTCAAGCTGTTGTGTATATTTACAATGAAAGATGAGTACCACTATAGCATCAGAGGTTGTCTTTGTATTTAAAAGTTAAATTAGCATTGAATTTTTTGATAAAACATCTGAGTAGGCTTCTCTTGCTATCACTGATGGCCTGAAAATTCAAAATGTACTCTAAAAAACCTTATTAAGTAACATTTTCTTGGCAGATTTTCTGACATAAACGTTTTCATCTGAATACATTTATCTTTTTTNCTTTTTTTCTTTTTTTTTTTTTAAATCCTGGATATGAGTATAGGGACACTTTTCATCTCTGCCAGATTTGTTGAATATATAACGTATATTCTGTGAGATGTATGTGAAACCAGACTTAACAAGTCTGGCAAGGCAGAATTTTCTTATGATGAGTTCTTCATCCTGAGAAGAGACTGCAAAAGAGTGGTAGAAACTGCTAGTGGTGGCGATACAGCGGCTGTTGGAAATCAGAGAACTCACTCAAATGTCTGAATGTGAATTTAGATACCCTGTTTTGAAATCCCTGGCCATGAGTTAGTCAGCTTATGAACTTTTACAAGCACTGCTGAATCGTGTGAACTTTGAACCAAGATGTTTGACAGCTGGTGATTATAATCTTTGACTTGTTTACCAAAGCCATATATAAAAATAAAATTATGTTCCAATCACCTGGAACTATTTTTTTTTAACAAAAGCTCTTTTGTCTATAGATCACTCAGGAGAAGCTTTAGAATTTTTCAGTATTAGTTTGGCCAAGCCAGATATTAAAGTAGTAATAGTTTGCAAGCCTGGCTACTAGATTCGTATCATCCCTTTACAGCGACACAAGGTGGAAGGTATGTTCTACCTAGTGTCACCGTAAAGGACATTTTTTGAGGACATCTTTATGGCAGCCTCACAGAAACTGAATAGAAGGCAGAAGACTTAACTTTGGCCATTTTCCTTCTTACTGCTGATATGTAGTACAGTCCAATAACTTTATAATCATTTGCAGTTGCAGATAAAAGGATGATTGTCCCTGAAAATGAAACAAATTTTGTATTTCTTTTCAAGAACAAAGAAAAGTCATTAAGACCTCTGTAATAGTCATGCCCTACAATAGAGAAGGCTCTTTTATGAACGAGGTATACTCAGTAAACAGAGCCAATGACAAAGTATGCTTGAAAAAGAACAGGATGCTTAGTGGATTTATGCCTAACTTTGATACATTTGGGTTTTCTTTTTCGTGTTGCTGCCAAAGCTGCTTTTTTGAACTCCCAGGTTGCTCCAGTACCACTTGGACCGGCCAGTCTGTATGAAACTCCTCTGAGACCTGACAAACAGGGAGAATAGAAATCCCTGTCTATTTCAAATACCACGCAAAGACAAACCCCAGGATACCAGGCGATTCACCCCAACTGTGGATAATAAATGCTGCATGGGCTTGCGCTTCTTGCAGAGTCCTCTCTGGGAGAGATGCAGCTGCATCCCAGACTGCTGCTGCTCACAGATGCAGTGCTGCTGTGGTTACCCTGTACTTGTGATAGCACAGAGGTGAGGAGCCTGAGGTAGGGAGGAGGACCTCGATGTGCTGGCTGCTGTGCTGGTAGCAGCTGAAAAAACAGACGTGGACTTTACAAACCTATATTATAAGAGAGCGTAGGAAACAAAGAGACAAGAAGAAGGAAGCAGCTTGACAGCACCATACCAGCCCATTAGCAACCGTACCAGATGAATGTTCTGTAGGCATTGAGCCTTGCACAGAACTTTAAAGGACTTCTGGTAGAGTAAGGAGAACCCTTGGGAGTCCTTCCCAGGCACAAAAAGCGTCATATGAGAGAGGCTGGCATCATGACTGATGGGATAAATAGAGAACAGGCAGGGTGTGAAACTGAAAACAAATGCATTATCTAGAGGAGAGGATGGCAGTGATGTCTGTGCAGTCATAGCCACAACCTATGTTCCCGTGGATATGATCCAACAAACCTCTGATGGATGCTGAGAGTCTGCACTGCCAGTGAGACGGAGGTGGCTTAGTCCAGCGGGTTGTTGCCCAGTGTGGCTGTTTGGATTTTGGAGTTTGCTGGGTTACGGCTTGGTTGGAAGGTCTGGAGTTAAACTCTACCCACTCTGGTGCTTCCTACTGAAGTTTATCATTTTGTACAGCAGTAACCTGAGGAGAATGCAGCCCCCAGTTCTGCTGATGGATAAGATCAGATGCTTTCAGTACGGGCTATAATTTTAAAACCAGGCCGTAAATTAAAGAGGTCACAAACGACTTGAAAGTCAGATATATTTTTTTCTGACATAGTTTTCCATATTGCTGCAGATAAAAGAGAAGATTCTTTCAGTTGCAACAGCAGCTGCACTTCTTTGTTAACATTTCTGTGTTTGGTGTAGCATCTAGATTGATTTCCCTTTGACTTTTTCCTCAGGGTAGTGTGTTGGCTTTTATGTGGGCCTTTCACAGCAGTGCAGGAGTGAGGGGCACTCAGAAGCTACTGAAAGTCTTTAAAATTAATTTCAGTTGTTCAAAAACTAGACTTTGAGTTGTCGATCTCCTTTCAAAGTGTGTATCATGCAAATTAAAACACTGGCGTAATTCTGGTCTCTTTTTATCTGAGGGTAAGCCAGGACTAGTACTGCTGAAGACAAATGAGGTATAACTGATGTGAAGTTAAAGGTAAGAAAGACACCTTTTAGGTATATTCCCTTTCATATTTTTGGCAACGTGGAGAGCCTTCGCTTCCTAGCAATTGAAGTAAACTGCTTGAGAGCCAGCAACAGAACTATTGCTCAGAGAACCATCTTTCGGCTGCCCGGCCTTCTTTGGTGTCCGAGAGGCAGGACGTGGGGACAGAGATGACTGGTGTGCAGAGGAGGAGGGAGGTGGGCAGGGGAAACCATGGGGGAACTGGTGGTGGTAGCAGAGCTGGTAGCCTGCCTGCAGCTGGTTGTGAATCTGCCACCCACTCCAGGCTGCTGACCCCGAGGGTGACGCTGGTTGCTACCAGTCACTCCATTAACTCCAGCACAAAGCTGCAATGCTGCAAGCTCCGTCCAGTATAATTACACATAAGGAATACCTGGTGGGGGTGACTGGGGGGGGGGATGTTTTCTTTCTTCAGGAAAAATGCAAATAATCTAGATGCTCCAAATTAATCTTTCGGAGTTGCACATTCACAAGTTGAGAAAGGCTACGCTTGGAGGTGCCCATATAGCCTCAGTTAGACCCCTGAGGTTTGTGTGTTCAGCAGTCTTTAATTACATGATTATATACCATATTATCCACAGGATTTTGCCTCAGTCTGTGCACAGGATGGGATCGCCTTGGGGATGAATAAGAGGTGCGTAGCAAAGGAGACTTTTGTCTGCAGGAGTCAGATTTCATTTCTTTCTGAAGTCTGAATAAAGCTGATTAGTATCTACCAACCCCTATGTGGGGAAAAATGCATTTGGATTGTGGTGTGGTTTTTTAGAAAATTTTCTTCTCGAAGGCGTATTAAATATTTTTTTTTTTTTTTCTTTTTTTTTTTCTTTTTTAAGCATAATTTAGTTATCAGGGAACAGAGATATAATTTTGGCTTTGTGGATGCCTGAGTTTAATTTTGACACTTCCTGCAGGCACAAACTGATGATGACAAGGCCTTTCCAGCCCTGGTGCCATTAGGCGGGGGATTGTGACGCTTCCCTTCCCCTGCCTGGCTCAGGAGGAGGTGGAGGAGGCTGGGGGGGGAGCTCAGCTGTGGCAGCTGAGCAGATGGATGTCAGCACGCTTAGACAGAGAGGAAAATTATCTGATTTCGGGTGGGCTGTTGAAGAAGGGCTGGTTTAGCTTCTGCAGTTTTTCTACATCCTAAAGAATATTTGATTTTTCTAAAAAGACATTTTCTGTCACAAAATACCTCCCCGTGGAAAGCTTCCAGTCAGTGGTCATGAATGAGACAGGAAAAGCAAATAAAACCTGATGGAGAAGTCTTTCTGTGAAGGGCTGGGTTCTGCCCATATTTCTTCCACAAGGCTCTGATGGTTTTGCTTAAGTCGTTTATATTAAACTTTTCACAGTTACCAAATCTCCCTCTTTTTGCAGATACCTGGCATGAGGCCACTTGCAAAGGCAATGTGTGTTTACAGCTGTAGAAAAAGCCACCAAGAATACCTAAGATGGATAAAGTTCAGTATAAAACATGCCAGAATTTTGGATGACAATGTTTTCCAGTTGGGTTTCCACAATTACAGATCCTTTTGTAAACTGAGATTATCAACACTTAGTCACATCAAAGTTGTTGTAGAAATAAATTAATTCATAAATATGTAAAACCACTTGATAATTTAGAAAAAATCATAGTGAAATTACAAGTTGATCTTCAAGAGCAGGCTGAGAAAGATGTGCAGGAATTGATGGGAAAACAGCATAGCTGCTCATTAATTTAAACCAATCCTATGTGTAGTTGCGGGGGATAGTACTTGAATATGTAAATAATTTTTTTGCAGAAAGGGAATGCAAAGATGACCTTTTGATTGTTAACTTTTTAGGGCTTTGCAACTTTAATGATGCTTTTTAATGTAGGATACAAAGAAACTAAACTTTGTAAGTAGTGTTCCCTCTACCATCAAAACACAATGTAAGAAAGCGTACTGTTCATTTTACTGCTTATAGTTTTGAAAGACTTGAAAGCTGTGTAGGAACCGTTGAACTACTCGTATTAAAACAGGCTTATTGTGCTTATCCCATAGTGAGCTAGAAAGATAGCTGAAGAACGTCAATAAATACCTATTTACAGTTTAAGTAACTTACTGTGAACCTTTTGAATAACGTTAATAATTCAATTACAAAAAGACTATTTGGCTAAAGATGAAAAGCTCAGCTCTTGGAGTATATTCATGGTAAACTAGCCATGAAGAATTAGCTACTAAACACCTTCAAATATCTGATCCTGAGTCATGGTCTAATAAATAGAAGTAGAAATATTAACTTCTGATTTCCTAGACCTGAGCGGGGAGAACACTGGCTTTTTCCCTGCCAGGGAAGTTTTCTTACAAAACACACAAGTGGGTTTTTCTTGAATCCTTAATTGAAGCAGCAGTTTCACCTGCTAGTTGGAGGTTCTTTTACAAAACATGCTTCAAATTCATGCATGCAAGAATTAATTTCCCAGAAAAGGATTTGGATATAGTCCTGTTTGTTAGAGAATCTAAGATGTCCTGTTCTTTTATTATTTGGTCAGACAAAATGAGCTGCTTGCAAAGTCAAAAACTAAGAAAGCATTTTACAAATATTTGACAGATCGTTCAAGCAGTGAGTGATTCTGAAAGACTAATACTAGTCCATATACTGTTTGCTAACAGAGGTAACTTCATAAAAATAAATTACTGTATTAACAAAAAATATTGGCCAAAAGTGACCTCAAAAGTTAAAATCACGCAAAGTTTACTTGAGAAGCTTTTATTTGCTTGTAGGACATTACTCTTCCTGACTTTTAGTTATTTGCCCATTTTCCAGTGCTTTTTTAGAAAAATAAAGTGAAAGTTTTCAAGCTGTAGGATCAATTTTATCATGATCCTTAACTTGTGTGGGGTGTTGGTTTTTTGTTTTTTTTTTTGAGGGGGGGATGGTGGGGGTTGTGTACAAATACAGGTTAGAAGCCCACAGAAATGCATGAACACATCAATGCTTTTAGGGGAGAGGGAAAAGGTCTGGGTTGAGTGCACTGCAGAATGTTTTTCTAACATGAAAGTGGAAAGTTGCAGGGAAGAATGGCGAGATCTGAGCATGATATGACCCTTTCAGCTGGTGTTCATCATCCACCATCTGTACAGGAAAAGGTACAAATCTCAAAAAACTCACATGACCATACCCACACCAGATAACGGTGCAGATGACAGCAGTTACAACATTGTTAGTGGCCTATGAAGCACTCAACACAAGTGTGCTCCTTCTGTGCATCAAAATCCAAGTAAACCTGTGCCAAGAAAGACAATCAGCAATCTGCTTACTGAGGCCCTGTGGTGGGCCCTAAGTGGTGGTTCATGTTAGAGGCTCTGGAACAAATGAGTACATCTTAATCAACAGTATGGTAGGAAACGAGCTGCAAAGATCATCCGTGACCCAAAGATAGGTAACTGAAGCAATGGGATTCTAATTGCAGATAAATGCTCTAATCTCAGAGTGTACCTGCAAGCGATGGTTTATTAAAGCACCCTCCTTAGTAAGTGCTTAGCCCTTCCATTACAGATCTCCATTTCTGCCTCTGGGCCTTCAGTTTGGAAGTGGCTCTTCTTTCTTGGAGGCACTTCCCCACTGAAAGGGAATGGTAATTTATGTTATGCCCTCATTTAGGACAGCAGTGACCATACAGCTGTGAAATCCTCAGAGCCTCGCCTGTTGAAGCCCCCCACCTTGCTTAATCACAGCTGCTGCGAGTGAAAAGCAGTTGTGGATCCCTCAGGGTCAAAACACAGCAGGTGAAAGCTTCAGATTTATGGAAACTGTAGCATCACCACCGTGGGAGCCCTGGGACACGGCTGCTAATCAAATGGGGACCCAATGCAGTGGAGCCCTGCTTGGGACCGAAGCTCAAGAGAAAGCACCACAGAGGTGGATAATAAAACTTGGACCGCTTAACATATCACACGTGTTGCACTGTCCTGTTTTGCTCATTAGCAAACTTGCTGATGTAACTCAGGTACTGTCGTCCAAATTCTGAGACCCGCAGCTGGCTGGCACATTGGTGCCTGTGCAGGGGTATGTGCAGATCTGGGGGGAAGCAAACTACCCCAGACTCCCATAAAGAGGAGGTAAGACATGCTGGGGACTCCACGTACCTGGATGGCAGAGGCGAACTGTCCTGGGTTACCATAACAAAGTCTTCTCGAACCCCACAGCACCGTGGTGTCTTGGTGAGCCATGGCTCTGGGGTGACCTAACCTGTCCTTCCAGGGAGCTGTGTGGCCGGGATGTGTGTTAAGGGAATAGTTATGGCTCTGGTATCCAAGCATTGCTATACTGATCTGAAATTATTGTAGCGTTGCGTGGTGCTTAGCCACAGCTGCAACTTCACCGAAAGGCTGCCTAATCAGACACCCACCCTCCAGTCCCCCACCCCATCTCCTGTGTCCCCTGAAGCTGCTGGGAGAAAAGGTGGCAGCTGGCTAGCAAGAGTTCACCCTGCGCATCTGCATTGGCCCCATGAGTTGCTGTCTGTCTTACTGTACCATCTGTGTATTGTGTGGCAGGTGTCAATAGGTAAATATTCTCTTATGTCCGGGATTTGGCTTGAGATCGCTTGAAAATGCTGACTGAAAGGGGGAGTAAAAGGGACTTCTACCCTTAACTTTTCATTGATTACAGCTCTGACTAATCATCAGCTATGAATCACTATGATTTGTGGGCACAGGTAGGCTTTAGAGGACTGATGTTAGATTTGGAACTGTGGCTTTCAATAATAATGGCAGTAATAGAAATATATATGCCTGCAGTGTGCTGCTATAACTGGAATAAAAGATAATTATAAATCCTTTTCTTTCAGCCCCAGTTACTGTGACTGTAGTGCTGGCAGCTGGGGCAATGTTTTGCCTTGATGCTCTAACAATAGCTTTTACACAGAAGCTCGGGGCTGTTATGTTGGCCTGCCTTATTGAAAGGAGATACAACCTTGCATGGAGCTACTATGTAGATTCTGATGAATCACTGCAGCCCACATGGTTTATGAAGCACCAGCATATACAAGAAGTGGGCTGAAATGAGTTTTTGGTAGAAAGTCATAAGAAAAGTAAGTTTGATACATCCTGTTAAGAAAAGTTTGAGGCGTCTCTTACTCATCTGAGTTTAGATGCTCCTTTATTTGGAACAGAGAACCATCATCACTGATCAGACAGCGTGCTGCTGGTCAGCTTGATTTCATTTGTGCCGAGTTTTGCTGCCCGTTATTTAAGTGCCCAGTTTGAGTAACTCGGTTGCTTCGGTGGAGCAGACAGTTGACCAATTTGAGCTTAACCAAGGTGAGACTTTTCTCTTCAAAGTGTCTGTTTCTCCTTCTGTTTGCATTTTTGATACTTGGTTCAGAAAGCACAAATGCTGATGTTTCTTTTGCTATGTGAAGGCAATTGTTTGTGATGAGTTTATTTCTGAAAGTTTTGTTTTATTTAGGTACTAAAATATTGATTTTAATCTCTGTGCTCCTGGCAGGTGGCTGCTTTCAGCAAGATTTCATCTTGGAGAAGAGAAGACTCCAAGGAGATCTGCTTTCAGGCTGGAGAAGAGAAAACGCTGGGGAGACCTTATAGCAGCTCTGCAGTATCTGAAGGGTGCCTACAAGAAAGCTGGAGAGGGACTTTTTACAAGGGCATGTGGTGATAGGATGAGGTATAGTGGCTTCAAATTGGAAGCGGGTAGATTTAGATTAGATATTAGGAAGAAATTTTTCACTATGGGGGAAGGGAGGCACTGGAACAGGCTACCAAGAGAAGTTGTGGATGCCCCATCCCTGGAAGGGTTCAAGGCCAGGCTGGATGGGGCTTTGAGCAACCTGGTCTGGTGGGAGATGTCCCTGCCCAGGGCAGGGGGGGTTGGAACTAGATGATCTTTAAGGTCCCTTCCAACTGTAACCATTCTATGATTCTACGAGTCTAAGATTTATTTGTATACCCACAGTGCTAAGTGACTCCTGGCCTGGACATGCATGTTCTGCTCCCATTTCTATTCGTCTGTGCCTGTTCTGTTCACCGCTACGGGAACACAAAATGGTTCACAGCAGCATAACGTGTTGCTTGGTTAATGCTTCTGAATGTCCATTTAAGAATGAACATTCATTTAGTAATATTTTTTCATATTTTAGTTGTAAAAGGAGAAAGACATGGGGTGTGGAGTATTGAGTAAAAGAGCTTTGATGGTTGGTTCCCTGCTTTGTCTAATTTATATTTGAGGAAACCTCAAAGTGCGAAGCAGAGGAACTGGTATCTTTCAACCTATCCAACTCCCTGCTGTAAAATGGAATAAGCTGGACTTGGATTTAACTACAGAGGTTTCAAAAGGATAGACTGGCAGCCAGGGATTACCAAGATTTCTTTATAATCCTGGATAGTCCCCTTTTTTCCTGGGTGCAGAAGTGGATGCATTTACATGTGGTCCTAGGCTGCCCTGAAAGAAACAAGCCGGGGAGTCTTGTGGTAGCTCAGCTGCTTGGGCGGATGCACCAATCAAGTTTTCTTGTGGTTGAGCTTTTGCACTGCATTAAATAGATATAGAATAAAATAACATAGGTATAGAACAGAATAAAAAGTTGTTAGTGGAAGACCCATCCCAAATTCCAGGTTAGCAGACTGGTTGAAGGTGTGATATTGCCACAGTAGGGAATGAAAATCTTTAATACTAGTCTTCACCATTTTCCGTCTTTTCTCCCGTGCAATGCCTTTGTTGGCAGACATGGTACTGAAAGAGAGTGTGATTTAGCCCTGGATCTTCAAACCAATGTAATATCATGGCAGTTTGAAACACCTATACACAAAAGTTAGGTTGATATATCTGCCTAGTTGTTGCCTAATGCAGAAGGTGCCTAAAGGTCCTAACTGCCTGTGTTTTCCCAAAGTCTCTCTGGGGAGACGTACCCAGTACCTTCTATGCCTGATTTTCCCAAACAGCCAGGAGCCTGGCTGATACATGAAGTCCATTAAGGAATCATTAAACAGTTTTTTCTCCCTCTGCCTTTTTCTTTTGCTTTCCAATCCCAGGAGGCTGAAAATAGGCCAACTCAGAACATGCGTAATAAAACAGGGAGCAGGAGAAACAGCTGGTTATGTTATTGGTGTCTCCTTCTATTATACAGCATATAAAAAGCACTCTGAACTTTGAAAGATTTCCCACATTTTATAATCTCCTCTTTGTCTCAGACTCTTGAAATTGCACCAGGGGAATGCCTTAACTTAGCTTTGCTCTGGGCTTTGGAGCCCTCTGGCTCAATGAACAGCTTCAAACAGTCTCCTGATTGAGAGTGGTTTGTCCAAGAATACTCACAGATGGAAACGTGATTAGCTGCTATCTGAGGAGGTGGAGAGAGGGATTCATCTCAGACAAATTTGACTTAGAGGAGAGATAGATTGTACACAGTTTTTCCATGTCCTGGATGACTATTGTAAAAAGAAGAGTTCTTGTCCTGAAAGATGAATATAGTATAAACAGACTTTTTCCTACTTGTATATGGGAGCAGAAGGACGGGCAGAGAAATGCCCTGTTGAGAAATTTAGGTCCTGTTTAGGGACCTGCTTTATCAGGAGTTTTGGCATTATACAGCAGTGCACGCGCTCAGAGAGCAGCTCCCACTGACTTCCATCCATCCCGAGTGCTCAGCCTTATGGCACACAAGAAATCGGTGCCAAAAATTCCGAGAATGAGAAGGACACAATATTATCATATCACCTTGTTGTTCTTCAAGGATGTTGTTTTCTGATGAACAGCCCCCAAGGACAGTGTGCCGCAGTGTGCCACAGAGCAAGCTAGATGCCAGTTGCCCAGCGAATGGTTAGTACAACATTTTCTGAGGCTTCCTGACTTAACAGATGTCCAAAAGGTCACTTGATGGAAAAAACCTTTTCATACAGACAACCTTTCAGTTTTCAGGATTTCTGTCCCCAGGCCCAGTTTAAAGACTGGACAGGCCTTTGCTGGGGAAGGTTTTGTGACTCGAGTGGTGAATGATTGTGTGAGCTTTTCTATATTTTGCACTTCGGAACAGCAAATCAAGGTTGCAGGACCTAGTTTTAGTCTAGTATTGCCAAACTTTGAATGCTCAACGGCAGCCTTCTAGCAGCAAGATTCACCAGCGAAGTGGAACCCTCTTTATCTGCTATGCAGATTTCTGTTATGGGAGATAATTTTATAAAGGACTGGAGTGAGAATCCTCCTGTTTCTGCTTTTGATGGCTAGTCCAAAAACAACCTACCATATCCCAGTGCTGCAGGTGTAAATAGGTCCTCATCAGCTCTCCATGGGTACCATGAGTAGGGAGTGGACTCAATGATCCTTATGGTTCCCTTCCAACCCGAGATATTCTATGATTCTAAGAAATCTCCACAGGTTTTAGCTTCCAATAAATAAATAAATAAATTGCTGCTCATTGATTTTAGTGTACGCATGCAAAATTCAAATACAAGTAGTATTATTGCTATTTTAGCATGGATAAAACTTCCATTTTCTTCCCCAGTTACGTTTACCTCTAACCAGGAATCAGGCCAGAAAATTTTAGCCTTCAAGACTGCAATGTTTAGCAAAATTCTGAACAATTAAAACTGAACCAAGATTTCATGATGTTGAGAAATAAGACATCATATAAGAAATGATGTTAACATTCCCATATATAATTAATTTTCAAATTGAAGAGGATTTCCACATAAGCAGGCATGCTATTTATGAAATACTCTTCATCCTGGAGTTAAAAAAATTGTGACGAGGATGGGTAATGCAAATAGATCACGTGCTCCCCTTCTCCCTCTGAAGCCTCTTGCTTTATATAGGAGTAGGTCTATCCCCCCCTGAGAGTCTACAGTCTCTCAAGAGTCCCAAGATCTGAAGTCCACCTGGACCCCCAAGAATTTACTTCAGAGGACTTCCCACTTCATCCTGCTGGTGTTCATAATCCTAAATTGCTAGTGTATCTCAACCAAGGTTTGCTATGGTTCGGTCAGCAATCTTAGGGTTGTGGTGTCACCTCGGGGTG
>VXAK01028022.1:82149-106013 GCA_013399435.1 Arenaria interpres | reverse complement strand
CTGTAAAGTTAGAACTAGAGCAGCGAGAGGTTTTAGGGAAAAGCAGCTGTCATTGCACTGTTGCTTTACTGCTTTGAAAGCAAAAGACCATAAATAAATGCTCCGGTAAGAACAGATGTTTTGAACTACATCTCTTTTTTTATTGCAAAACAATTGTTACAGAAATTTCAGAAAGTTCTACTGTAGTAATTGCCAACTTCTGCTTTTTATTACGTATCTAAACACAGTCTAAAAGTGCATTGTGAATCCAGTAGACCTTTGGAAAGGACCATTTTCCCTAGTGATATACATTTAGACAAATCATACTTGAAAAGCTTCATATTAGTAGGAATTTGTTTAAAATGACATTTTAATCATTTTTCTCCCTTTATAAATGATTGTTATACACTTACAAATGATAGCCCAAATAATAAACGATTAAATAGCTATTAGTATAGTGTATTGCAAACACTGTTCCAGACAGCAGTAGCAGCATATAGACTCTCCTCATGTACAACAACTGCAGTGGTGGAAGAAGGATATAACTTTAATACAATTTACTCTTGTGCAGGCATAAAATTGTATTTCACAGCCAATTCCTACTTTGGTCCCTTCCCCCTACCTACCAAATACTAAAATAAACAAGTTATCACTTCCCTGCAGCAGAAACAGCAGCAATTTCATAATCAAACATTTTTTCCTAGTAGCTTTTTGAAATAAGTACTGTGTGGCTCTACGAGAGATCTGAAAGCATACACCAAAAATTAAAAGGTCAGAGACTGTATCGCAACCAGTCTGGCTCAATGGCTCAGTCATTAGACTGCCCACTTGATGATGATTTAAGATAATCTGTGCCATGGCTCAAAGTAATATAGAGTTAGGAATGCAGAATAAATCCATCCTCTAACAAAAGTCAGAATACTCCATGGAAATCAATGGATTTTCTGCAGATTTTCACCAGCATCAGTAAGACCATCATCATAGTCAACCTCGGAGAAGAGAAGCCTGTGTGACCTGTGGTGTTCACCCTGTGATTGGCTATAAAGCAGGGTAGCTCTCACTGGGGTGGAGAGACTCAGTCCCTCCACATTTCAATACCGCTGCTTTTATGCCAACGCGTGGCAAGGCCAGTGTACCCCATCTAGACCAATGAAGGGTTCCATTAGGTAAGCAGACACTCCCGGTGCTTTACGTCTGCCCAGTTTGGACTGTACTGTTATTTGAGGTGGATGAGGGAAAATTCATGCTAGGATGCTTTCCTGTTTCTTTTGAAGAAGGTGATCTGTACCTGGTCTCTTTTAACAAAACTGAAATTGTGGCCTTTGTTGAAACAGTTGGGCATATTTGTGCAAAAATACAAATATACTATTATATTTAAGCAGGGGAAAGACATCACAACTACTTAAATATTCCTAGGGAAATCCAGGAATAACCAGCTCACATTTTCCCTTCTGGTGATTATCAGATCCTCTTAAGTATATAACCTGAGCAACATAACAAGACATTTATGCTTGTTTTGAAAATTTGCACCATGAGTTTAGAGAGAATTTTGTTTCACTGGCTCACTCTAAGCTAATACCTTTGATAACTTCTGCTCTCAGGATAGATACTTGTTTGCTCCGACTGCAGTCATTGGACTAAGGCTGTGTGCTGCTACCAGCACTTTTTTTGAGCAGTTATTCATGTAGTTGCATTTTCCATGCGCTGACAGTTTCTAAGAAACAAATCATTTTCTTCTCATACAAAAAATATACCTAACTAAGATATTTATCCCCTGACAAAAGGCTATCCATTCCACAAAAGGTACAAATCAGTTTTTTTTACCAAAAAATCTATAAATGGAAAATGAAAAAAAAGCAATCTATATCTGGAACCCAGAGGGATTTCCTTATGTGGATGAATGGATGTTTTGGTTCTTCATTGTATTTTCAAATTATCCCCTCACTGCCATTTGTTAACTGGCACTTGTGCTAAGAACAACAATGTAGCACCTTATCTCTTCCAAAAAAAGAGAGAGCCAAATGTCTGAGCACTGCTGTAGGTTCGCATTTTGTATTGAGTATTTCAATTTCATAAAATACAATTGTCATTTAAAAATAATAAAAAAAGTCACTTACTTTGCTAAAGATCAAACATAATGGAAATAATGTAAACATCCAAAATCTTGAATTCATTCCTAACTGGATTCATCTTTACAGGCAGGCAATAGCAAAATGTTAAGTCTCATAGTAGTCCAAAGAAACTTATGGAACAATGCATGCATTTTCGTTGACACAAAAAAAGACTGGACTGTAAAGAAGAGAAACTACTTCAGTCATATCACACTGTTATTGTGAAATAATGTGCTATAATCCAATACCTAGGACAAGTGTATACCCCAACTGTAGAATAGCATCACTTAAACTGGAAACAACAGAACGGATTACTATAGGAAAATATTTATAAAATACTGTACACCGCTTCCTTAGTCGGCCAGCATATGTAAACAAACAGCTAAGTTCAATTGAATTTCAAAATATTATTAAAGTTCATTTATCTTATAATCTTTTGCATAACATGCCAGTTCATCTTTCACACTATCACAACTCACCTGTCACAGCCCACAGTGCCTCATTAGAGGTTTATACATCAGCTCATACAGGCGTTTAAGTGGAGCTATACAGAGAAATGCGTGAAACATACCAAACTTACACACTGTGACCAGAAATGCATATTCCATATGTAAGCTAATAATTGGATAGTGGAACTTAATGCTCGATGCAACATGTGCTATTTTATTGAATGTTACAGATTTACAAAACAAGACCTTATAATGTGATAGTAAAACTGTCCTGTAACGTTCACTAATATTACCACATGTCACAACTATACTGGTTTATCTATGGGAGATATGTATATATGTGTGTATATATATTTCATAAGCTATCATTTGATACAGAATATGTCATATGGCACATGCTATAGCTACATGATGATGGATGATAAGACTTCTACTCTCACTAAATTATTGTAATAATATCAAGAGTGGGAAATCTGGTCCCATTGCAAGGAATGGGTGTTTTACCATCAAATTCAAAAAGGACCAGTTTGATGCAATGTGTAAAAAACAGGTGAAGATAAAGTAATCTAACATCCATCATAATATATTCTATAGAGACCATATTGTAGAATAAATGGGAGACATTCAGGAAAAGTAGTGTTCTGACATCTTGCAATCACACTTTTAACATCTGAATTTACATTTTATATATAATGGCAAATTTTAAGAGGTAAATAAAGTGTCCTGTTTCATTTTTACCTGGAATTTGTGCTCCAGATCAATAAAGTGCTGTATCCTAAACATTTATACAGCTTCTGGGTTTGGCAAATTCCTTTAACCCTGACAAACTAAAAGAGGGAATCTACCCCAGAGGAGAGCCCTATGCCTTGAACTAATTCACTAAGCACTGTTGAGGAATTTCTAATGAATCTGAAGTTCCTCTAGAGTAGCCCAGTAATACGGTGAAGGTGGAAGAGTCCATGAACAGTTTTAGCAGACATTCGTAAAAGTAACAAAGAAAACAAAGTGAGAATATCCCCCTCTACTCACCAAGGATAGTCAGATTTGGAGAAGCCTTAGGAAAAGGCTGCTAACAGAAGTTGGCACATTTGAAGCAGATTGTTAAACACAAGTTCCTTTGCCCCTGGGCATTTTGCTATTGTTCAACAATCAGCCTGTCACAAGCATGCTTCATAACGCGCAGAAAGGTTTCTGACCTTTCTCGGTGTTGCCATGTGACCGTAACGCTCCACATGGACTGCAAGGCAATTGCATAAACGTGGTGTCTTGGTGGAGTTTAGCTCATTGAAAGCCTGATCAAATAGAAGAAAGCAAGGAACATGTTGGTACAGGAAGTATGAAACACATTGTGCTTAAAGTCCCCATGCTGCATTTCTTTATTTCCTGAACTTTCCAACGTAGTGAGTCAGTACCTAAATGTTTTCACCTTCTTTGCCTCTTTTCTGGAGGCTGGTGGTTATTTTTATGTCTGGATTTGTTGCCTTTCAGACTTAGCTCTCATACAGTGCTCAGAGTCTCCCAGGGTAAGATCCCTGTGAGAAAATGTCAGCCTGCATTTTCAAAGCTGCCTTAGAGATTTGGAAGATAATTCCCATTTAAATAATAGGAAATATGTACCCCACTCACATGTGTTCATTTTTAAAAACAAAAAGGAGCTGTTTCTACACAGATGTTGGTCAATGTAGAAATGTTTTAATTTTTAATAGCACTAGCTTCGACTCTTTACAAGCTTAAAAGTTGTGGCTTCGTAAAGGATGTGAAATTTTGATCCAGTTGCAGTTTATGCTTCTCCACTCTTTTCCTATCTTCTGCATACCCTTCCACCTGTGACCATTGTGATATCTTCTCATGAGAAGTTTGAAACTGGTTGACATCGTGGACCCTTGGAAGGTGGGTGGGGTCGGTGGAGTTACGACTGTCTTCAACCAAAACACACAACTGCACACAACTGCTACCATGCAGATGTACTTTCTCCTACTAAAATGCAGGTTGTGTGATATGGTGCTGAACAGTGGAAGCCTAGTTGCAACTGGCGGCTTTTGCTGTTTAAAGACATCTGCACTTTCACTTTGGTTCTTTCTTTAACTTACTTTAAAAGCATATAGACTTTTTTAGTGTTTTATCAGTCCTCCGCCAAGAACATTTTCCCTTAAGCAACTTCAGCCTAATTGCATGAATCTGGATTCAGACTGCTTGATAAATCTTGTATACTGTGAAATGTTCAAATATGGCCATGTCCTCATGAAAACAATTTAAAAAAAAAAAGAAAAGTTATATATTTTTAGGTGAGGGAATGATGTGAAAAATTGGCAACTCAAATGGAACAGCAAGTAGAGCCTGGTAGTAGCCTGGTGGATAAATCTCCCCAGTTTGTACACATAATTAAACAGAGCAGTGAGAACCTGACAATATTACTGTGCTCTGATCACCCTGTTGTTACTGTTCCATCACATCCTTTGATTTAGTGAGACAACATATTGATGACAAATGTGGTAAAAAAATAAATATATACTATTCCGCTTAATTACATTCATCCTGAGCTTGCTCAGCTGTGCTAGAATCTAGAATGCCTGTTTTATACAGGAAATCACCTGATACTTTAACATAAATTCTTCCTCCATTTAAGCTGCAGTACAAAAGGCATTTCATTTCCCTTTCTGCTCTTGAAAATATAAACTTTTTGTGGCACTGGAAGTTGATACAAAAAGAGACAAGTGAACATTATGGTTGTTATCTTGTTCATCTTTCTTCATTTCCACAAGTGTGGGATGGAAGGGATTTGGGACATTTTAGGTTTGTTTGCTGCCAGTTCCTACAGAAATAACAAATGCTTTTCATCAGTCATCACAACGGTGAAACAGATGAAAAAGAAGTCGTGATTGAAGTTTAGAACATCTAATTTGTACATCTCTTTTTGCCAGCTAATTTGTGCATCCTAAAAACTTGAATAATGATCAAAGATTTTAGGATGCCTTCTAATAAAAGGCAGATTTCTGAACCTACTCATTTATTTCTTGTGACTTCATAAAAGGGGCTTGTTATTCCTGTTGTTTACTGAAGTCTTTGTAAAGCTTTCATCCCTCCCTTTTTCCTTAAGTGCAAATGTCAGCTGGGTCAAGATGCAGTAACTCAGTGGGCGATGCTGAGACTGACAATGTGCTCCCTTGACCAGTGGCTAACGCCAACTGGAGTTGACATGGGGTAACGTGTTTCTTTTTTTTTTTAAATTCTGCTAAGAAAAATGAACTGGAGAGCAGATGACCCTTAGACTGCTGATGGGCTTTGTCTAGGCCTAGCTGTGCTTGCTTTCAAAGCTGCGGAAGGCTCCCGTTCTTGACAGTCTCCTCATGGACAGGCTGTCCCCTCTGCTCTCTGGTCTAGAGGACTTACTCCTTTGGAAGGGGTTTCGGAGGCCTGTTGTGTTTCGCTGTCTGTCAAGTTTGTCGCTGATAGAGTAGCTCTTCCGCGTGTGCTGTGCATACAACATGTTGGACTCCTCTGCAGAGTAGCTGTTGGCCCGCTCTATTTTTGGAAGTGGGATGCTGTTGGCCAGAGTTCTTGTAGCATTGCTGTCTTGAGGAGATAAGGGGATCCCCTTCTTGTCTTTGGCCTCAATATCCTCATGATCAGAGCTGGGGTGGCTTAGTTCAGCTTCTCTCTCTGGGTGGCAGCATCCCAAGTCTTCCACTTTGCCCCCGAGACTTCCAGGGAAACTCGCCCTCTCTGCAATCGCCTGGGGAGCACTCACACACCTCGTGTCTATGCAGTCCGTAATGCTTGTGTACTCTGCTGTTTTAACTGGGACGCCAAGGCTGCTGAAGTAACTTCGAGATGGAGAGAACATGAAACTGTGAGATTTCACAATTGGCGTTTCCTCCAAAATAAATGGAGTCGTAGCCAGATAACGACTGCTTTTAGATCGCTCTAAAGTGTGGTACAAGGGAGGGTCTGAATCCCAGGGGATTTGGCAATCTGTGATTTGTGAATAGTCTGAAGAAAATGCTCTTGTTTCAATTCCAGAGGTTTCCTCGTAATCAAGACTCCTGCCAGCAATTTTTTCTCCAGGTGTACTGCTAATGTACGCACTGTTAGCTAAAATGGAAGAGGCTATGTGGGCCTGCAGAGCCATGTCTCCGGTACCGAGAATATTTACGGAGCTGTCGAGAGGCTCTGTGTCAGAATGCATCTCATCCATGGCAGAAACGTAGATGTCTATACAAGATGAAGGCCTTCTGGAGTCTGGGGCAATTGACAAAGTGCTGGTAGGTGCTAGGGGAACCTTTCCTTCTTTTGCTATTGAGTGGGAACTGATAGCTCGATGCAGGCTTGGCGATCTTTCCTTAAAAATGCTTTCAAACTTTTCCAAACCACACTTGTCCTTCATATTTGTTGCATAGAAAGAGTGGCTTCGCATGCGGGGTGTGATTGTAGGAGACGTTGGGGACATGGACTCCTCTCCCGTGGGATCTATGCTCTCTTGAAGCTTGTAAGTATTTCCTTCCTGACTATTGAAGCTACTCTGCCTCACGATGTAGGCTGCATCCGTACAGTCGGATGAGGTCCTGGATCGTATCTTCGTTGTCTCACCTCTCTCTATGCCGGTCAGTTTTTCTAAGGCAGTAACCATTCGTCCCATCATATCTTCCAGCTGAGCAAGCCTGATGTCAACAGTCTGCAGAGAGGCCTTCATGCAGTGCTCTCGCTCGTTTACTTCTTCCAGTCGCATGGCCATGTTCTCTACCCTTAAAAAAGGGAAGAATTAAACAGATTAATTTCCATGAAGCAGTAATGTTCAGCTAATAGGTCACCAAAACAAACAGGAACAAAATTTGAAGCCAATCTACACCACCTCATCTGCTTCAAAACCCTGCTAAAAGAGGTTCAGCAAACAACGACTCAGGGAGCTGCTGCAGTGGGTTAAACCGTGGGCGGCTGCTGCATAATGTAGAGGGGGTTTTGGGTGTGCCCTATCCCAGGGATAGGGGTTATTACAGAAATATTACTATGATTTGCTGCCTCTTTGCTGTCAAAACGTCTAATTAGGTTATTGTTAATGAATAACACTTAAGGCAGACACCAAATGATGTTGTCCCCAGTTGTGCCACAGGCAGGACCACCACAGTTAACTGTGGAACTAAATGAAGTAATGAAAGTGGGCAACATGGCATAGAAGGTGGGTAATATCCCATCTTTTTCCTGGTGTTCGCCCCAGATTTACACTAATTAGTGCTATGTGGACCTAAAGAGATATTTTCTTTGTTCTCTGATTAATTTTTAGCTCAGATATATAGAAAAAAATATGTATCAGCTATTGTGTTGAATGTGGGTAACATCAAGTAAAGTATGCATGGAAACTGGCAGGGAGAACACTGGTCAAACCAAATGCAGCCTACAATAGGGTACACACATGAAGATTACTCCATTACTGTGATTGGGTAGTCTGTGTTAACAGTTTAGGGATAGAAACAATGGATTTTAAAGTCATTTATTAGCTACTTATCATAATATATAAATAAAAAGTTAGATTAAATTATTAATAGGTAATAATTGAATGTGTGATATTAATTTAAACTTCATATCTGTTTATATCTGTTCTACACTTTTGATCTGCCTCATTTTAAAATGTTTTCAACTTTAAGGTGTATTGTGTACTAATTTATGCCTGTGGCTTTCAACCATTTCAATTTTCTGGCTTCTAAAATATCTCTACTGAAGGATTCATATGAAGTCCTCTAGCTTTACACAATGAAATTGCCTTTAGCACATATGAAATTTCTTCTCCTAATTATTTTCTCTAGTTGTAGTCCCTAGGGTAGATGAGGGACCTCTATTATCTGCCAAAGAAGTATTAAAAGCAACACATTTATATAGTTATCTCTTTCTGATTTTTGATGCTACAACTCTGGTTTTCTCCATTTCTGTAGTCACTGAAAAATGAACAGAGAAGTGACAAATGCCAAATGGCAGGATTTCCACACTTTTCTCTTCACAAGTCTCTTACTTTCTGCCTGTTAGTGCAATTCATACTCAAATGCTAATAGGCACCCTGTCAGTTGTAACCAGGATTTTTGATGAGATAAGAACCATTTTCTACTACTGCTAGTTCAATTTCCAACATTATGAGTGACCTGGAACCGGCAATGCCATAAAGGCTCTTACTCACCCAGGAGGAAACCAGATTTTCGCAGTCAATTGGGCAGCATTAATGCCTTGTTAATTAATGCACATAACTTCAGCTGGTGAAAAACTGAGGTCTGACTACCTTGTGGTGATGAGCAACAGCAACCCGCCCGCACAAGAGAGAAGGGAGGAGTGTGACACCACTCCCTCCAGCAAGTCCCACATTCCTGTGAAATGGGCTTTTTCTGTTGAAGATCGTGAGTTTTGAAAGCACAAGCACAGCAGATCAAATGTGAAGCAGTAACTGTATTGCTGTCATAAGACTTCAACAGAGGAATGATCAAGTAATTGTCACTAAAAGTGAACTGGTATTTTCAAAGAAGCTCATTCTACTCATCTTATTATCACGTAGGCACTGGTTGAACTCTAGTTATACCAACTTCTCCAACAAAACAAATTAATATTATTGCAAGCATGGAATATAACTCCATAGTGAGAGACTAGTTTCTATGGGAAGCAGTTGAATTTTTCCCTCATGTTATTAGTTACCTGAACTGCTATTTTATGAAAACAATTATACTTTTGAACTGCTCAAAGATGATGAAGAGATATAACAATTTCAGGGCTGTCAAACATATGGAACAATTTGAGAAACATCCTGGATTTTATTTGAGAATGCCCAGATTATGTCCAACAAAACACATTCACGCCAGGAACAGTTACTCAAGAACAGTAATGAATTTGCATTTTTGGGTTGCTTGTTTTTTGTTTTGGTTATTTTTCCTTTTTTTTTTTTTTTCCCTTGCTTTGAGAGATGTATACAAATGAAATTATTTTTAATAAACATAGCCATGTGAATTAATTGCACTTGGTTACATATTTTTATCTAGAATGTGTTTAGAATTGTCCATAATGAGATAAGTTTTGCATCCTGCATTCACATGAGGGCTATGCAATTCTACTAAATAAAACTAATGCATCCCAAGAAGAACCTAGAGTTGTGCCTTGCTGGTACACATTTATATATTTGTCCTGCCTTCCCTGAACATGATCTGTTAGCTACTGCCAGAGGCACAAAGTCTAAATGTATTGCTGGCCAAGATGAAGAGAGACTTTTGAATTACGTGGTCTGTTGGTTGCTATGGAAGTAATCAGAGATATGATTACAATGACAGTAGTGGGAAATTTATATAGAAACTCAACAAGGTAAGGATAGTGCAGTCTGGGTTCAGAAACCAGGGGTAACCAGAGATGTGCATAGATAACTGAGAAGTACATACGCGTATTTACACTGGAAAGCTGGAGTTATGATGGTCTCTTCCGAATTCAAAGCTATTAGCTGAATTTAGTTACCTTTTATTATACCTATTGCATATGGCCACTCCCAGATCTTTAAACAAATATTTATTCTTTTAATTAGTGATATTATCTCATATCAATTTGATGTTCAGTTCTGCAATCATTCATCACACAGAACAGCACAATGCTCTGGGAGCAATTCTACTAGTTTTAATAAATGAAATACTCAATTTTCCCGTATTGTTGGATGGTCTTGCACTCAGTGAAAAGACAGCTAGTGCTGTATTTCCGTCAGGAATAGTTTTGAATTAAAACACCACTTCAAAATGAAAATGCATAAGTTTGGATTTCTTTTTCCCCATGTGTATTGGAGATAGTATAAACCTTTTGGCAAATCTCACAATATCCATGTATGATGCCTCCATTGCACCTGTGCTTTTCCTTACAGCAAGATTTATACAATGTATGAGAAGGTGCCAAGCCATCCTAACAGATGGGCATGAGAGCAGAAAAAGAGGAGGCTACACGTAAAATGTGCATGAAGCGTGTTCTGCTGAAGCTCAGAAATTTCTAATAGTGAAACAAACGTGGACTATTTGTGGACAATATTCAGTAACCAGGAAAAAAATAAAAGGGCACAACTGAGAACCTGGCAAAGATATTACCTGTGACAAGCCTTTTTAATTGTGGTTTGGGAGATGATGGCTTTTGCTGGCATTCATTTTGCTTATATTTATTTTTAACCTTTATACATCAGTTCATCAATAATTTCATTGAAGCGATGATTAAACGGGAGTAAAGTACTCTTTTCAGAAGCAGACTTCTTAATTGAATGCTAGAATTAGGTTCACAAGTCCCTTTGTGAAACCATGTCCATTTTTAAGGTGTTTTTTATACTCAAAATCCTTTTCAACTGCCACAAAGACTGTAGACACTGAAAGTCACTTACGTCCACCCTGCTTGTTATAGGTGACTGTAGGATGGCTTTATTTAAATAAAACATAGACAGCAGCTACCAAGCCTGTAACAGGCTATTGGTACTTTGCCTGACATCTTTGGGTAAAGCATTGCTGATGCAAGTGGCCAGCCAATTTTCCCAGGTGCAGTGGTTTCTGCAGGCTAAGGACCTTGGGTTGTCCTGGCTGCGTTCCCATCTGGAACCTAAAACCACTTAACTCTTTGTGACCACAGAGACATGCTGCTGGATTCACAGACCTTTCCTACTGTCCCTCTGCATGTGTAGCCAGATCTTGTGGGCTCTGTAGTGGCCCTTTTACCAACTCAAACCTATTTCTGTGCACTTTAGCCTGCCATCTTTGAAATCAAGATAATAACTATGTCTTCATTCACACGGATGCTGTTACTGTAGTTGCACTGCCGACTATAGTGCTGCAGTAATAGACACCATATAGTACCAAAGATGACATAATAATATCGACTCCAACCAGCCTATCTGTTTTTAAAATACTGTTAGGATGTGACCCTGCTCTCTTTGGAATCAACAAGAGGTTTTGCACTGGGTTTGAAAGAGTTGAGACCTGTCCATATGGAAAAAATGCCTACTGAAGAGATTGTTTTAGTGGCTTTATGCCAGATCAAGAAAAATAGTGCAGTCTTTCTGGATCATATTGCGCATGTCTGTGTGCTGGTCAAAATATGCCACTGAAAGTTTCACTGTGATTGGAAAGGAAGGCTCTCCAGGAAAAGTTGTGGTTCTTCTGCTGCAATTAAGTGAATTTGTCCAACTTTGCTTTCACCACTGGTCTCCAGGAGATTCACCATGATTTGCCTAACCTGATAAATGCAGTTAAAGGAGACACCTTACAGATTTGTACTGCTTTGTATTTTTTCACTTAGTCAATCACTTCCTCTGATGTGTATCACTAACCTGCTGCTACTTCCATGTGCCTGTGTGAGATCCTAGCTAGCGAGCTGCTCCTACAAGTTACTTAGTACTTGGAGTCAGGGAAGGACAAACATCAACTGTTGTTTCACGATTTGAATTTCAGATTATGAAAGAACCAGGTAAAGGAGAGATTCTGTGCAGTGACACCAAATCTGGACACCTCTGTGTTGTCCTTTGTAATAAGAGATGTAAGGTAATTGCTGAACCAAGGCAGGCCCCAACAGGATGCCAAGATGGACTATTCCAAGGTGAGAGTATAAACTGCAGCTTGTTGTAGGTGAGTTAGACAAGACACTGTGATCCTGACCCAGCACGGCCACTGACCGCTTAGCTGAATTTGTTCATTTACACCCAAATCAACACAGCACGAAAGAGGATCTCTTGTTCTTTTATTTTCCTGAGGTCCTAACCTGCCTCTGGGACCCACCTAGGCTAACCCTCAAAGCAAGACTGTTCCCATCTTCTGTTTCCCTTCCAGTGCTATCCCCCTACTCCTTCTAGGCTTACTGGGCTTTGCACCTATGGTATGCAGGTGTTCTTCCTCCAAGCAGGACCTGGGGGACTCTGATAAATCCAGCTACAAGTAGGATCTGCTCAAGAAAGAGGTGAGCACATCACAGATGGAGGAGAGGAAGGGCAGTGAGCAGTCCAGGTCCAGGTGCAGGTACATCAAACAGGGCTTGGCCCAGCCATTCCTTCTTGAGCCTAACAGCATCCTCAGCTTCCTTAGCGAAAGGAAGTTCTTCAGAGGGAACTTCACTCACATTCGTGGAGCTTTCTGGTTCAATTTTACACCATGTAAAGCTGACTTAATTGGATAGATGGTTAAGCTGGCATCTCATTATATGGCTATAATGTAGGTATTGGGCTTTATCTACATTGGAAGAGAAACTGTGTAGTCTTGCATCTTCTTGTTTTCTTTGCTTTACATCTTGTTAATTATACAAAGACATGTCTAAATGAAAACTATGAAGTGCAAATCTGGAATTCAAATATTTGACCGCTCCACAGGTTAGAAAAAATAAATTTGGTGTTTGAGATCAAGAACATTTCAAGGGATACTTCCCTGGCCATAGTTGCAGGGAAAAATGACAGACCTGGGCATCCAGTTTTTAAAATACATGATATTTAAGATACTTAGATAGCCCTCGGACATCTTTAAAGTATTCTTCAGATCTTTGAAGTATTTGCACTTGCCTTGTGTGGTGGAGCACTGCAGTTGGTTTGGCAAGGAGAGAAGAGACCTATTGTGAGATGAGAACTGCATTCACCTAGGATTCTGCTGCTGGAAGTCCTAGTAGTGTGCTTGGGTCTGGGAGTGGCCACTGTCCCCTATGGGGCTGCTACCTGGCTCTCCCTTACAGAGGTGGGGCATGCTGCTTTTCACATTCCACTCTTAACTCAGGTAAACGGATTTTTAAAGAACTGTTTCTCTGTGGGCCTCAGGTGCTTGTCTTCCTTTAGGATTCATAATCATGAACTCTATTCTGGAACAAGGTGCTTTAAGCATTTCATTTAAAATAGAGATAAGGGCTCTTGTCTGTAAAACAGGGCCAGCACTGAGTGCAAAGGCAGACAGTTATGTATTAATTTTCAAGGACTTAGAGCACTTTCCTAATGTAGGAAAGGCCCCAGCTGGATCACTTCTTATTTGCAGAGGCTTCAAACACACTTCTTCTTTTCTTGGCCACCAAAAGGAAAGCTATGCCTGAGCAGAGATTTGAACCTGCATCTATGATTTTCAGGTTGTTTCTCTAATCACTGGAACATCAGAACAAAAGAAAAAAAGGTGCTCAGTTGGACCACAGATCAATTTAACCCACTATCTTACTTTGAAGTATATGTAATTCTTCGCCATGTATTTTCCAGTCTCTACTGATTTTCTGCTCAGGAACTTCATGGGCTCAGTATGATCTCTATGTATTTAGCAGTTCTTACTGGATTTCTCTTCCACAAGCCTGTCTAGTCTCTGAACCTGGGTGGACTTTTAGCTGACATCATCAGCTTCTGTTAGACCTCATCAGCTTCCAAGAATTTGTTGTGTTTCAGTAGTTACTGCCTGAAAAAAATCACCTATTTTGTCTATTTTGAACATGGGGTCCTACTAGGTGGTTCTGTTGCTTCCCTGAATCTTGTTCTGGGAAAGGCAGCAAACAATTGATTTCTACTCACCATCTCCTTGCACTCATAATTATGTAGACCTCTATCATTTCATTCCTCATTTGTCTCTTCTAGACCAAGTAGGGCTGGATTACTTGGCCATTCTTTATAAGGAAGTCATTCCATGCCTCACCATACTTCCCTCCTAATATACACTTTTAAAATATGTGCTTTAGGAGTACTGCTTTCATTGATGTAGATGATTAAAAGATGTTATATCTGATAATCCTGCTCTGGAATAGATATATTTCAAAACCAAATTAAAAGCATGTTTCCTTGCCTACAGAAATCATATTTTAGGCATAGCTGCATAAGGAGCAGGGCTAGAAGATTATGTGTAAGAAAAAGAATGTTACATCTGTTTAATCGACTTACAGTAACAACTCACCTGACCTCTGTTACTCAAGTTAAAGTGGAGTATTCAGGGAATGGAGCATTCAGTGGTTCCTAAGTTTTATGAATAGTTGACAGGATATTGCCCTAAAATATTTATTGGTACCAGTGCTATGAATCAAAAAAACCAAACTTTGTCCTCAAAATTTAACTCTGTTGCTCAGCTGCTGTGTGATGAAAACATATAAGCACCACAGCAGATGAACAGATTTATGAATTTTTAGGACTGATAAATTTGAAGCCTGGCAACTTCCACTAAATTAATGTATTATCTTTGTCCTCTGCGCATTTCATTGGTGTAGGTGAAATGTCTAGTTCCTTTTAAATTGATGTCAAGATGCCTGTTGCTGTCAGTGAAACTAGCTTACCTAGCAAGGCCATCCTGAAAAAAGTCTCAGTCTTCATCTGAATGGCAAGCAGGCCAGTGCTAAAGTGGTAATTTTCATTGAGGAACTCTCATTTACTCTCCCATTTATTCTCTTCGATGTTCTGACCACCTGTGCCCTAAAGTTCGGCTTTAAGAACTGAAATGCAGGAATAATTTGTGTTTCTCACTATGTCAGTTGTGTTCTAATACATCTAATACAATGTGAAAATATTCACATTTTGTTCAAATTTGTTCATGTTTTCAAAACTTAGAGGAACATTTGCTTGAGCAAAAAAGAAAAAAAGAGAAAATAAATTCACCACCTTTATCACTTTAATTTTTAGTTAAGACTTATCAAAAAATACCTCAAATGTTTCCCTCTTAAAGAATAAGAAAGGAAGGGTGAGAATGACAGAAGAAACACATTTCCAGATCAACTTATGAGAGAACAAACAAACAAAGTGCACCTTTCTGAAGTGACACGGATCCTTTCATCATTGGAGGAATTGAATCTGTCATCCTTTTCTCTAAAATATTCTTCTATGCACTGCTCTTCAAAATCATGGACTTTTTTCAATTCATCCTCAGTTATGAAAAGTTCTGTGGAAACAATGGAAAAAATGTGAATTTGGCAAATATTAACACGTGAAATTAACTACATTCTTCTTATCGTGGAACTCATGGACTAAACATTCACAAGCAGGCTTTCAGATTTATCTGGCATTTTGGTATGAAAGCAGATAGATGCAACTAATTACCAAATTAGTGGGTTCAATTATATATGATTCTGGAGACAGAAATACTTAAGGCAAATGCTGAGCAAACATGAATGTGTTTTGATTGCATGAGATCTAAACACAGCTGCTGGTCAGGTCCTGGAGAGATGGCGTGAACCAAGGCCCACCTGTAACCTAATACAAATATAATCAAATTAGCAGACTGCTAGGAAAGGAGTCTGAGAGTACAGAGGGTCTATCTGATATGGCAAGAGCTGATATCTGCAGGCAGCAGTTGTATCTCCTATGCCATCGCATGGCTCCAGCTCCCTCCTCACAGAGAAGCGGGCTGTGGCAGGGGCTAATGTTGGGAAGAGATGCACATGCCTCTGTCGTATACATTTGGGGAAGCGGATATCTTCCACTTTGAAGAACTAGATAGAGAAGAGTAGCAAATGTGTTACCAAAATAATCTGACAGGTTTTCCATCATGCTTATGGAGACTCACATTAAAGCGTCTGGAGAAAGTACTCCTCCAGTCTGAGACAGTGTCAAGGAGGGAACATTGTCTACAAAATAATTACTTCTCACCATCTCTCAGCTTATCTAGGCAAAAAGTGTGCTGGGGGGAAATATGTGCTGTTTGCTCAAAAAGTAGGAATTCTCTCTCTGCCTTTTCAGAAATAAAACTGAGATCTGGAAGCGCGATGGACTGTAAGAAGAATTCCAGCAATAACAGACCTCTAGCAACAGCAACACAAACCCCTTTGCTTTGCAGGAACGAAGGAACAACCCAAACATTTCCAGGAAAACATAGCCACGTTAGTGCTCTGAGGAGAACTAAGGGTTGGGTAATGCAGATAACACTAACTAATTCAGGTAAGATTTCTGCAGTTAAAAGTAATTCTCTGCTGGAAACGTTACCAAGGTGCTGGCCTTCATTCATGTCAAACACCAGATATTACCCAGGGCATTCGAAAGTCCCAGTCTGTAAATTGTCTAAGGCTTACTTAATCCATAGTCTCTCTCATCTGGGTCGCTTTCATGCTTCCGCCATCTGCAGCAGAGGTGTTGGAATATCATAGTCATGTGGCTGAAAATGATCAGAGGTGGTGGGAGAACAGGTCTTTCGTGAAATGTCATGATTAGCTGGTATCTTTGAAATTTCCATACTTGGTTGGATATGGATTTGACTTCAAAAAATGTATTGCTAGAAGGCAAGAAGAGGAATATAACATCAGATTGAAATGGTTTCAGGTACTGTGCCAAAGATGATATAAGAGCACCCTAACCAGACACATTTCACTAATAGTGCCAAATGTTTTCTTGTCACAAAAAGAGGAAGAAGATCAAAAGAAATTTTTGCTTCAGAGAAGCACAGTGGCAATCAGTATCTTACTACTGTGTACGTCTGCTCTGTACAATCACTGAGTCTTAAAACAACCCAATGACCCACAAAGTATTTTTATTCTTGTTTTCCATATCACCATGGGAGTGAATGATGCCATGACTGAACTTGAAATCTTTTGAGTGCTCTGCCCTGATTCTCATCGGGTTTCTGTTCTTGGAAATGAAGCAATGTGAAAAATTTGGCATTTCCCTCATTCCCTGGAGACAAGCTATTGCCTCTTTTCCTCTCACCCTCACATCCTCTGAAAGTGAGCCTCAGCCAAAGTCTTCAGTTTAGCAGTCTTCTTAGATTGTGAATAATGTCCACCCCTCCCAAATCTGTACTTTGCAACATGTCACTCACTTGAAAACAGCAATGAGGAGGTTCACCAAAAGGATGTTTGCAACCAAGAGGTAACAGGCCATGATGGCAGGAACAATCCATGCTCCTGTCTTGCAGGGAGGTAGCTGGATTATTTTGCCATCTTCTCTGGTTTCATTTTGACCACAAGGAGCTGGGAACAAAAATGCAACAAAATGCAAAATGGGAATGAATCTTTTTTTTTTTTTTTTTTTTTTTTTTTTTTTCAGAAATATTTAAATATTTATAAAGGCCTGCCTTCCAAAGCAGTATCTTCCAAATAACAGTGGCACTGATGTATATAAGAAGTATGCACTTGCTATCACAGATTTTACAAGCTGCAGTTCTTGTTATTGTGTGTTATTTGCCATGAATATCAAGATATTCGCCTCAGAAATTGCAGGAGACATGCCTGGTGTGAGGAATCTGCCTGGTTGCATACAGCTAAAATATTACAGTACTCTGGTAGTAATTAGTGGCTGTGCAAATAAGTTGATCAAAATGTTTAATCCTGGAAAAAAAACTTGTGTATTATTATTTTAATGGTCAAAGATTTGTCTTTTTTGATTGATGGGGGCAGATGTGATAAACAGCATAAGGAAAAAGAAGTACATGAAAGTAAATTAAAAAGCAGACATTAATTGCTGCGGACTGCACTGCCCCAGGCCCCCCCTTGGACATACTCCTAATGACCCTCTGCTATTAAGGACTTTTGACTGCATGCCTAGAAACAGTGGGGGAGATTATCAAGTCTTTACTGTTACAGGTAAAGGAACATGTAGGCAGCAGAGTTGCCACCTGTTTCTTCCCTGAATGCTTTGGAACCAAAACATTCTCAGTATTAGTGTTGTAGAAGTGAAGCAAAGGGAGAGAAAACATTGTGCAATAGTTTTCCTTGCTTATTGTTTCACATGCCTTCATGTGCTGTAGTGGGTGGCCTGCAAGCATGGCTTCAGTTTATGTCTTCCTAGCCTCAGTCCTAGTGGTCCTAAGTATGTCTGTAATCAGCTCTTCAACAAAACAATTGAAGCAGCAGCTTACATATAAAAACCATTTTAGTAAGTGCAGAACTACAGCTAGCTTCACCTTGTCACCTTCAAAAAGAAGTTTAAGTGAGGGATTTTCAAAATGCTCAGCAGCTGATATCAATGAGAGCTTCCCACTGACTTCGTAGACAACAAAGTTTGCCAATGATATATGTTTTGTAAATTTCCACCCTATATCAACTAATTATTTCCAATACCTATTACTATTACTTGTTCTCAAAAAGGTGCTTCCGAACTTGCCTTACAGAACATGAGGTTCAACTGTGGGTGTCCGTATTGGCAATCATATGATATTAAGTGTGATTTGGGTACTTGGTTTTGGGCACTACATATAGCTGTTAGGCTATTACATATAGAAATATTATGGCCGTACGGCACAGAAGAATACATGATACATTAGCTTAGAACATGAACTCTCCCAAAATATTCAGCTCACATAAAAAGAAATGGCAAAGCCAAATACAAGCAATATTACTTTTACAAGCAGCTCTGTTGTGTTTGGACCCGTGTTGTTACTAGTCCTTCCTACTTACAAATATACATTTTATTACTGGAACAGGCTGAGAGTATGCAATTCTCTATTTCTCAGAAAGCATCACCTTGCAGACTGTTTTAAGTTAGTGATGATTTCATGCTTCCCACACTGCTCCAAGCAGTGTTTTCATTCAGATGTTCAAAATGCCATCTGTGAGCTGCTGTGTGGGACTATATGCACTCAGCCTTCACCCAGTAGAAACTGGGACATTCAATACCTCTTGGTATCAGCACTCACCGTGAGACTTACATTTCTGTTTGTGTGGAAACACTAACTTGCTTACATCTTGACTCAGAACTACAGAGTCCAACACAACACAGTAGTGAAACCCATCATGATTTCACCAGCAGTGGAACAATCACTCTATCAGTTGATGAAACCTGTTGCTCTTTTGTGTACTGAAGAACAGAAGAAATAATGTGTTTTGTAGCAATGTGAGAATTGATGAAAAGCATATTTTAAACTTTAGATCAATTATATCAAAAACTCAGTGCAAAGTCTGGTTAAAGCTCTATTATCCCATTTTTTTTCTATTAAAAAAGAGAATTTAATCTAAAAAAACCTCCCAGCTTTGACAATTACTGAGACAAAAATGATTTCTCCAGTTTCACTTGCCTACAACAGAGTATTTAGAATACCAGTAATGCATTCTGTTGGTTTATGCCACACAGTAATGGCCAAATTAGATTTCCTATAAAGACAAGTTCCCATAGTCTATTCTACACATGAATAGATGTTTGGTTTGTCCTGAAGGTTTGCAGGAGTTTTTCTCTTTTTCACGTTCTATTGCGGGAACAGATTTTAAATAACATGGGAATACTAATCTCATGCCTTACTTTATGCAGAACTAAGCCACCACTTAATGTTCACATCTTCAGCTGCATGCGAAAATGTATGATGTGTGTCCAAAATGCAGAAGCCTGTGTTCCACTGCACATCACTGAACGTCTTCTTCCATTTTTAAACTGTAACATTAATTGCAAAGATTTTTTTTCCCCACCATTAAATAAACTGTTTGTTTAAAATAATTGCTCCCAGGAAACCCGAAACTAAATTTTCTCTGTCTGTGAAAAAGGACAGAAGACTCTGGCAGGAGGCTAAAAGTAGCAATGATATTCTTTTTAGATTATAAAGGTAATTGTTTACATTTAATAAATTAAAATTCTGCTTGTAGAGTTCGAGAAGACTTTGTTATGGTAACCTGGGGCACTTTGCCACCCCCACTGAGTATGTAGAGTCTCAAGCACCTCTTATCTTATTGTTACAGTAACCTGGGCTAGCTTTTGTCCCCACAACCTGCACATACCCCCGCACGGGTGCCAACGTGGTGGCCAGCCACGGATCTCAAAATTCAGACAACCGCACCTTCATTGCATCAGCTAGTTCGCTAATGAGCAAAACAGGACAGAGCATATGAATGCTATGTTAAGCAGCGCAAGCGCTTTTCCTCAAGCAGGGCTTCACGGCATCAGGTCCCCATTTGACTAGTGGCAGTGTCCCAGGGCTCCCACTGTGGTAGTGCTGTGGTTCCCACAAATCCAAGGCTTTCACTCGCTGGGTGCTGTGCCTTGTCCCTGACGGATCCACACCTGCCTTTTGTGTGTAATACGGTTTGACCACTTTAATTATGTTTGGAGAAATGAAGCAATTTTTGTAGTATGTGCAGGAACATACTGTGATAACAAACTTTTTCAAAGTACAGTTTTAACTTGTATGAAAACATACTCAGCTTTTTACATTACAACCTTGCTTTAACAAAAGATTCATGGAGTAGTACTTAATTCTAGTGAAATGTGTTACTGAAGCAAATTCTGTTAGTATAACTATATGCCTATTTCAGGTAACTGAAAAACCCAATCAGTCTGATACCTACAGTATCAGTATCCGGGCCACTGGATAAGGGTCAGATGTTAAGTCCTGACCTCAGGCTTTAGAAAATAATAAACGGCTGGAGTTTGAATTTCAATTACATGCATTAACGTCACTCAGCTTTCAAATATTGCATCCTGACATCTGTGGATGTACATTATTTTTCTCATCTCTTGTTTCCCTTTTCACTCCCACGCGTTTTTTTCCTTCTTGGCTCCTATTTACAGTTTCCCGTATGGGCCTTTCCTGCTACATACCAAACTCTTCCTCTTTCCTGGCCAGCAAATAGTTGCAAAGCAAACAGCAGTAACCCATGCCTCTGTGCCTTTCAGGCCTGAAGCGGCAGCAGAGCACAGGAAGAATTTGTTTCCCTGCTGTAATTACTGTCATGACATGGGCAATGCTCATTTTTACCGTGTATTGGGTGGAGGGCTTGGGAAACAACGTTTGCAAATTTCTGCGTCATGATTCTTTCCCCAGCTGCACCCTTCCAAAGTAGTTGTGGGAAATAATGGAGAGAGGAAAGTACATAATTGAACCGCTTTGTTACCAAATAGCTTTTTGCCTTCTAAGAAAACTTCGCCTGTAAAAATGGATACCACTTTTACAACACAAGTTGATTTGTTTGAAACCTCAAGAAATTACAGAATGAGTTCATATGGTCATGATTCTAAAGAATAAGGAAACCAATAAGTGAGTATTAACTAACACACCAGCCCATCTTTTTTTTTTTTTTTTTAATTATTCTTTTTTTATTAAAGTCTGGACATTTTACAGGCACTGTCATCACCCTTTTTATAAGTATATAGGAACCTTCCAATTTTGATCTACACTGAACCCAAAGAGTGTGAAAACATTTTATAATTTTTTAATCAAATGTCTAAGCACCCTTACCAGCTTGCCAGGTGGTAAATACTGAAAAAAGGCTAAGTGAGCTGCCTAGGGCTGTCCAGTGCTTCACTGACAGAGAAAATATCGAACTCTGGGAACTCTGAATCTCACACCATTGCTCTGTTCACCAGCAGAATTATCCAGGGAATTGAACAGTTTCTCATTACTTCAAAAAAGTTGCTTTAACTACAGCATCGTAACCTTACATGTTGCTTCTTGCCCTCAGCCACATTAAAAATGACTTTGAAGTGTTTCTCCAACCTGCTGGTATATTAATAATAATTTATAGTAAATTTTCTTGTTCTCTCTAGTGCTTTCTCCCTCCTCCTACCCCCCACATTAAAAATATCCAACTAGATGGAACCCAAAATACAACCTCAAAGGAGTTCTAGGAAGCGGAATGCTACAGCAACTTAGCCCAGAGAGACTTTCAAAATGGTGTGTAGGCTGTGTACAAATTCTATCCTCTATCTTTGTCTAACGATGCTAAAAATATTGCCTGTGCTTCAGAGGTGCAATACAGATAAAAAAAAAATTAAAAAGAAGGAAAAATAAGGCACAGGTATGATTTATTCTGTTTTGTGCAAAGCTGCTCTGTTTTTTCTAATTCCAGAATGATCCATGCAAATGACAGTCCTTACAGGAAGCTTATATGGAGACATGAAAAGCATGAAACATCTAAGATTGTATAGAATTTAGTATAAAATTTCCATTTATACTAAGAAACCTTCAAGAACTTTAAAAAAATATAAATCTAACAGACTAAGAAATTTGAAGAATTAAAATAAAAGTATTTTCTAGTAATTGGGCCTTTCAGCAACCAGGTCTGGTGGGAGGTGTCCCTGCCCATGGCAGGGGGTTGGAACTAGATGATCTTTAAGGTCCCTTCCAACCTAAACCACTATATGATCCTATGATTCTAATTATACTGTCCTCTTAAGTTCACTGGAGAGTTAGAACCTGTGTATAATCATCTCTCGTCTTCTGAAACTGCATTCTGGTTACTTGGCATTCCTCCAACACAAGTGAAAGAGAAGGAGGCCACATCTTTGTCTCTTAAACTATGTAGGTTTTTCCAGTAAGGGAGTAGGTACAGGGAATAAACACAACTCAGACTGATCTTCAGAATCCAGATGGCTTTTGATATACTGTCAGCTGGAAAGAAAATCCAGATGCAAATCTGACATGTGAGACACCAGACAAATCTGAAAAACAGCCCAAACCAAAACCCCCGAACTTACGTTGGATAACAGCACTCTCAGTTTCTTTGCCTTCTGAATATAGGAAAAATGTGAGGTTGGCTACTGATTTTCTAAAGGTGACCACCATTTCTCAAGTTGTCATTTATGTTATCTATCTGCATTTCTTTACCAAGCAATCTCAATCCCTGAATAATCCTTTCCTCTTCTCTATGTCTTATATACTTCATTTTCCATAAGCTTGGTAAGGTGAAAACAAAGTTCTTTGCATGTGACAACTGTGTTGTAATTTTTTTTTTGGCTAAAATTGCTAGCAGTAGTGAAAAATTAAGTGAGGTGAACTGAGGGAGAGATTTTACAACATCTGTGGATTTCCTTCCTAAAGCAGCTAAGTGGCTAGCTGCTGCCCCATGGATCCTAGTGGGCAGCACAAGGCTCAGCTGGATTAGGAAAGACAGCCTAAAAGTGAGACAGTTGCATATACCATCATCGGTTCTGACCCAGATCTCCCTTCCTCCCCTGGCTAACACGGCTATGATGAACTGTCAGTCTGAAAGGAACTATTTTGAGCCTGGGTTTGCTCTCTTTATTAAATTTAACTAAAAATTTGCATACAGTTCTAAAATATTTACTCTGCCTTTTCTTTTTTTTTTTTTCCTTTTTTTTTTCCCAACCTTTTGTTGATAGTCAGGAGTTTTTAGGAATGTAGTATTTACATATATCACTGATAATAAGCAACAACACTCAACAGTGTATTTATACTCCCAGAAGTGAGGATATAATTCTATCCCCACTTTTGAGTTGAAGATGAGATCACATGGCAGCAGGACGCTAATGCACACTCCAGTTGACATATGTATTCAAAAAATGAAATGAAGTTATGGGTAAAACTGTATATAGCATGCATTATTTTAGAGCGAGGCATTTCACTAGTGTTTTAACAGTGCAGTGTGTTGAGATAAAAATCAGAGTAGACCCACTGCATGAACAGGCTGCCAACTGATAAGATGGATCCAGACATTGTATCTGGTGAGCCTTAATGGCATACTTCACAAATCAACAGAAAATGAAAAA
>VXAK01028022.1:36532-82107 GCA_013399435.1 Arenaria interpres | reverse complement strand
AGAAAAGTAAGTTGAAATTTTAGAGTAGCCTACTTTTTTTGTACATTTCTCAGACAGTAGGATAATGTCCAGGAGTGTGGCTCAAATGTATATGCACTTCCAAGAACAGCACTTTTGCTGAATCTCAAACTTGCAAATAATGTTGCAATATTAAACACCAAAATGTAAAGAAAAACACAAAAAAACCCCTTTTGGTTTGCTAAAATAATACTAATAAAAAAACCCAAATCTGCTCCAGGCTATAAAGTTCAATTGCAATTGCAATTGTAGCATAACAATTTTAGAACACGCCTACCTAATTTGAGAAAGTACAAACACTGTAGTACTCTAACATTAATACAGTGGCTGATTTAGCTTAGAACAACTTGGAAAATATATGTAACAACAAATTTCCGAATAGTGAAAAAACACAAGTATACTAGTAAAACCTTTTGGGTGCCAATCAGGTAATTTTGATTGTGTAACATCATCACCAACCATTTGCTCATGCTCCCTGTCTGTTCCAGAGGTAACATTTTTGAGACAACCGAGCCTCAGACAGACATGACATATTGCACATACTTTGTGCTGAAAGAGTGGCAGATTCTAGTTCCCTGAATCATCTGTCTCTCAGGAAGGAGGAACTAGGTGCTGCTTTTCATTTTGGCATCACCACTTTGCTGCAACTCCTAGTTTCCTTGACGCAGACAGAACAGCAATGTGTCTTCACTTATAGCTGGACTTGAAACCATCAGAAATTTTGCTTTCCCTGAGCCTTAAAAGTAAATACACTGCATCTTTTTGCACAGTTTAAATGTTTGGCATCTGAATAACACACAAGATTACCCCTAGACCCTCATGCAAAGGTATGGAGCCTGCCACCCTCTTCTCATACTTGAAAACTATGCTTCATTCAAAGACACTTTTTTTATCAGGTTTTGGGATTCTAAACTATAATCAGCACTTCATTAAAAAAAATACCAAGAACTTTTTATTCAGCCAAATTGCCATGTTTGTTGCACTATGGTGGTTACTTAGTACAACATCAATAAATGGCCACTTGTAGAGGGACAAATAGAATTCTGCTTGTGGAAGGAAGTCATAGTTTAATGGGATAAACCTTTATCCCTCTATTATGCTTTTGGAGCAAGACAAAGTTTATATCTCCAGCTATTATGCCTTTGGAATGAAATGATTTAAAAAAAAAAAAGAAAAGGAAAAAGGGTAAAAATGAAGGAATTGGGTAAAAGCTAGACTCAGTGAGAAGGTTTATGATTTTAGGTATTTTTTTATTTCCTTGCATGCCATGCAACCTCTGAAAACAAAGTGGGAAAGTAAACATAAAAAAAAGAGGTTTTGTCTGTATCCACACTAATGATTCTGTACTAATCAGGAAGAAGAAATGAACATGGAACTGCTGAAATATCTGCCATGTGATATATATTCATCTGTCCATCAGAAACTCCATTGAGTTGGGGGGCATTATTGGTGATATAGATACATTTATTACCTTAACCAGCTCAGGAAAAATCAAGACCATTTTTCCATTCAAACTTGGTCAATACTGAACAAGTAGATGATAAATTATGAAAACACTGCCCTTTCCTAAGGTGGCACATAGACTAAAAAGGATTATCCTAAACAGAGCTTTAATGGATGCCATCTGCTACTGGAAAACATACTCAATTCTAAAAGCTGCCAAGACTTACACATATTTAAGTAGGAATGATGAACATCAGCCGCATGTCAGTGTTTGCTAAAGATACATTGTTTGTGATTCTGAGTTTGTTCATCTACTGCATTATTTCTCATGACCACCCCTCTCCTTTGGCATAATGCACCAAGTGCCACCAGGAGGTTTAATTTAAATAGAAAACTGGCATTTTCTTGGTTGCGAGCCAAATGAATCCTGAGGAGATAGTATATGAAATACTGGCTTTTGTTCTGCTTGAACTGACGTAAGCACAGTCTTGCCTTCCAATAACTAAATAAAGCAAAATTCTAATAATGGATCTACTGGCCCCAAAGAATTGCATCACATGGTTTATCATAAAGGTGGTAGCAGTGAGAAGGTAACAGAGAAAAGAAAACACATTGGATTAGATCCTCATGAAGTGCAGGAGCCGAAGGTCTAACCCGGTATTATTAGACTTGATGCTCAGTATGAAGTTAGGTAAAAAGTACTTAGGACTAAAATCAAACCAACGGATGAGAAAAAAACGAAGTGACTTTTTATGTCCCAGGTATACCAACAAACTCATGGTGGATATCTGGGACTGTATCCCGGTGTATACCTGGGATACCACCCAACTGGTAAAAAGGATCCATTTAAAACTTTCTTTCTATGCAAGATAATTTAGCATTACAGATTTCTGGTTAAATAATTGTGAAGTGATGCCAGAAGCATGTTCTGAAACTATCACTCCAATATTAGCTGAAAAAATACCTTCGTGACCATTTTCTGTGATGAAGGAGTTCCTCTATCCTGAGCCATTTATTGAGCACACACACATGATCTAAGAGGACATCATCTGATCAAAGTTGTATACCTTACTTTGGAGTATGAGAATCATAAACTTGCTTACGGTCTATCTGGTCTGCAAACACTTCCCCATAGATCATCCAATAAGGCATGTAAAATATGTTTTTCGCCAGCTTCCACGAAGGTTCCTCATTGGGAAAGAGAATAGCCTGTCTTGCAACACCAAAGCTCATCAGAACGACCAACATGATGATGACAAAGTACATCATATCTATCATCTGAATGTAATGACAGAAAAAGAGAAAGAGAGAAGGGACAAGAATTAGAGGAACTTATTTATCCATATTCTTATCATTATAAGCTGCAAAAAAAATTGTAAATCTTAGAAACAGAATTTTCAAACCCAAATTTTGAAAAAACCATTCTCAGTTTTACATGTAACAAATTTCATTTTCAAAGAAATTAAGTGGTATTATTGTTTCCTTGGTTTTACCCAGTGTTGCTTTTAAGACAATTTAAATGTCATGAATAGGCTTGAAAATACAAGATACCATCTGGTCGTACCAGTTGCCTGATCAAGAATATAGGTTCAATGGAATCAGCAGCCTGGTCTGGGCAAGGATCATGAGATGATGTATTGTTTATAGGCACCTAATGGCAACTGTACCAAAACAAAAGGTCTAAAATGGATTATTTTATTCACTGGTAGTCATTGTCTTGGAGCAAAGAAAGGAAGCTGCATCTAACATAAGGAGTAACGGGTGGCAGAACAGCCTGTTACTGCAACATAAGGGACACCATGGTGGTAACCAGTGAGAAAGCAAAGCTGTGATACTGGCTGGACTAGAAATCAGCTTGGTGGGGGAGTCTGACAAAGGCCATATTTAAAAAAAAATAGATGCAGATAACACAGACACCGGACTCTATTCTTATCCATTGTTGAAGGCCTCATTAGCATATGCACAAGATTAATTAGTGCTTGCAAACAGTGCCTACCCATTGAAAATGTTTCTGGAAAAAGTGGGACAGCCATGCCAGGAGGTGCTGAATACAGGCTGAACATTAGAAAAGGACTGTGCTAGAAAAGACCCTTGAGGGACGAGAGCAATGGGCATCAAGCAAGTACAGTAGATATGCTTTATAACCCAAAATTAATGTGAAAAAAATGGGATTCTTGTAAAGTCCCTGGTAAGATCCCTTTAAAACCTTTAGTTACAGGCTTACTTATAGGTCTTTAGTTATAAGACTTGTTATGACAGGGCTGTTCTTCACACCTCTGGATGTAACTTTTGTTTCTGGCCAAAATGGACCCCAAACCCCTCTAAAACTTAGGAGTATTAATCCCTTCAGCCTCTGCATTTTCTGGCTCAGCTGCACTCTGCCTTCCCTGGGAGGCAGGTGTGCGACCAACCGGCACCTCAACTGGTGGTCTTCTTACTCCATGGGGGGCCTGCTGCAGCTCAAGAGCAGGGCTGCTCATGACAAGAGCTGGTGAAAGAGGGGACTCACTTGCAGCAGATGGATCTGGCACTGCTGTGGGGGTTCTTCAGTTTTAAAGAACAGGGAGACAGACCTGAGGTCAAAGTGACACTGGGAGAGTTGTTTAACAGAGAAAAGAGAGGCATACAGAGGAGCAATCAGAGGAGGATATTCTCATTTGTACTGAATGAGAGGCTGTACGAGAAAGACACCAGTAGGGTAGGGCTCTGGTAGGACAGAATCAAGGAGCTAGAAAGAAGGGACTGGGGACAAATGAAAAAAAACAGGGGAAAACAAAAGTCTTGAGGTCCATAAAATATGCAGAAATGAAAGAAAAAAACCCCAAGGACATGACACAGGAAAATAAATGCCTTAAAGGATAAAAAAACCTGACAAGTAAATCACCAACATTCCTATGTTATTTCGAGCATGAATGTCTTAAAATCTAGTTGGAGAGGAATTCCAGATCATTATGGCTCAGAGAGTATTCTGAAAGGGGAAAGCTGCATAATTACATTTGGTCTTACTGCTTTAGGGAAGGAATTTGGAGCCAAAACCTGGATCCTCCATTCTCTGGTGAAACTTTGTTCCAGGTAGAAATATATAACATCATATGATGTAATGTAATACCTATTTTAAAATGTCATGCAAGCAAATGAACATGAGTATTTGGTGGCCATTTAAGACAATTTCTTAAATGCTTCTAGTGTTTTTGATCAGGAATCACACAGGTTTGACCTTGCTGCAAGAAATAAAATTTTCAGTGCTATTCTCTATTCAGCCTGCATATTACCTTTTCCCTCCTTTAACTGGATAACTTTGTAAAACTTTAGTAGCTTGTCTGAAATCCATTGAAACGGGTGAGTTTCCACTTACTCTAATGGGCATTGTATCAGGCCCTGTGGCCGGTTGGGTCAAATTCTAATTGCTGTTTCAGCAAGAAAATGGCCATTTCAATCATTCTAAAGAATTCATTAGTGACCTATTTAAAAAAATGATAAAATTAGGAACAGTTGGTGTGGTTTTACAAACAAGCTGACTCGATTTCCCCTTTTTTAATTGCAGAAATGCTAAAGAAATGTAGACATCCCCACACAGTTAGGAAACTGATATACCTCTGACTCTCTTGACATGCCAGAGTGATTTCATTTCATTCCCAAATGAAATAGGAGTAAATGTGTCACTGTGCAGACTTCACAAAAGCACATTATAATAAGCATTTTCTGTTACTGAAATTAGTAGATAATAATAAACTTGGTCATTCAGCTTCCTCCTCCTATCTTCAACTTTGTTTTAGCCCATTGATTTTAAACCACACCAATCATTCCTGCCCTTGCATACTTTCACTTGCATATTTGTTCACAGTGCCCAGAGTTAAAAGCTATTATGGCTATTTTGTTAATGTAGGGGCAGGTAAAGAGAAAGTTCCTTAAGACATGGAAAGAGTCATCTTTCTCCTCCTGAGTCTAAAATTTACTCACAATAGAAGCCCAGGATAAAAGCTCAGATGTTAAATATGGTCTGTTGAGGAACTCAATATATAGAAGCACATATAACCAGCTTGATGGTCTCCATAGCACTCGATGGTACTTGCAAGGCCATGAAATTAAAAAGAGAGAACCCAAGGAGGTAAACAGACGTGATTTAAACAAAAATACACAAGGGAGCCCACTGCAGCCTGGGGCAAGCAGGTGCAACTCCCAGGGAAGTCTATGTGTGATATAAATGGGATGGCCGCTACACGTGGGAATAAGTTGGCCAGAAAACAGTTGCAAGAGGCAGATTTGTGTAACTCAAACCAGTTGGGCACTGCATGTGTGGGCAAAGTGGATATGTCAGAGTTGCTGAGTGCATGGAAAGTTGGATGAGGTACGAAAATCAAATAACAGGAAGGCACAAAATAAAAGAACTTCCCTCTTTTAACAGTTGTCCACGCCTTCAGTGCACTTTGGTAGCTAAATTCAACACCCTCTGAGTGGGTGCTGAGCCTACAGAGGGTAGTGATTTTCCTGCATCTGTTTTCCACAGAAAATGGAGTGAGGCTTGGTTTGTTGTACACATGTGAGGATGACAAAGGAATGGAAATTATATTATTTTGCTGATTTCAACCACTTCCTTTCTGTGTTGACCCCAGGAGAAAAATTAACCACTGTTTATACTACTGGCGAAGGTGGACTCCTTTCAGCCATCCATAACACTGACTACCAGAAGTTTGTTATTCACTGCCAATGTGTTTATTATTGAACTGGTTTTCAGGCTGCCCTTGCTAGAACCACAACTCTGAAACTTTTTGTGCATGGCATTTGTGAAAAATGTGAAAGAGTAGGACAGCAGTTGTTTTTACACTGTGTTTATTGTAAGTCACAGTGACCACCAGATCCCCTGATGGAGGGACATAATCCAGGTGGAGCAGGAAAGAAACAGATGCTAATGCAATGTTCTCCCTTTGATATATGGTCCTTGGTCCTTTCACTTGTCCTGCTGTCCTTTAACAGTAACCTCCAGCCAGAAGCCAGAACTGTTGAATGTTTTCACCTCTTGTCCTCTGGAGCTCTGCAAAATCCCACCCATCATCATCCTATTGGCTTCCTTGAAGGAAGGTAGCACACTTTGAAATCCTGTTTGCAGGACATAATGATTCAACAACCACTTTCTTCTGTATTTTCCCTCCATCTCTCTTTTTTTTTTCTCCAGTAAGCTGTTCTGTTTTTGTCAAACCCACCACTGTAGGTTTGGAGTTGAAAGCTGGTAAATTTAAGAGATAAGACAATGGTTCTCCAGTCACCTGTTGGGTGGGGAGCCTAATTTGACCTATATTTTAAATTTCAGTTTTATACCTCCTTAGAATCACTGAACTTGTTGTGACTTATGTAATACCAAGGAGGGATTGTAGTCTATGCTAAGGGGAACATATATGCCCCTTTTTACTATGGTGGTGAGGAAGGAGAGCAGCTGGGTCTTTTCTTTAAGTACCATGGTAAGGCAAACACAACAGACAGCTTATTTGGACTTGCTGATCGTTGTCCACATAGAAGTAAGGCTGAAGTAATATTTGTTTTTAGAAAAGTTAATATACAGTTTACTTTTTTTTTACTGAATGCCAGCTTCGAGGGTTTTTTATTCTATTTTTGAAAAAATAAGTCTAACCCCAGAATGCATGAAACAGCCATGATTTACACAACAATGGCTGGATAACTGCATATATAAAACATGAGCATGCATATTAGCTACATGTGCACGTACTCAAATATCAGGGACATGTGCATAGGCATATGTAAACTCAGACGTTTTCTTTAACTCATACGAGCAAAATGCTGCTTTAATGCAACATTTCTACTGAAATGTAAAAAGGAAAAGCCCAAAAGTGAAAAGTTATACATCTGGCAGCAAATATCTCTTAGTTCCTCCTGTACACATTTACTATTACATAAACTGTTCATACTCCTGCTGTGTTGTGTACATGTAATAATGGCCAGGGGACAGAGGCTGTAGTTATGCTAATGGATTTCTCATCTCACAGGGACACACCTGAACAATAAAGACAGAAGAACATAGGGATACGGAGCAAACTATAGAAAGGTGACAGTATTAGTCAAAACCATTATAGTTTTGAACATACCATGCCTAGTACGACACACTTTCTTTGAGAATATCAAGGTACTAAACTTTTCTTTTTTTTTACCCTAACAAACTACTCTTCTTTACAACTAGTTGAGAATTAGCATCCTTTGTATTTTCTGCAAACGACACACAGAGGTGTAGGATGAATGGCTTTGCTGTTGAATAGAGATCTCAAAGACAGACAAGCAATACATCATCTAACAGAATAGGGAGAGTCTAATTCTCAATTTTGGGAGTCTATGCTGAGATTATGATTCAATAAGGCACTGATTTCTAGCTTACATGAAAATAGTAATGTGTAAAAAATACAGATAAATCCGCAGCGATGTCATTGGCCAGACATTAAGTCAAGAACATGCTGTTAAGACACAGAAGGGGTACACCAACTTCTCTTACCATTTTCCCAATCATCATAACATATGGTCCCAAATACTTGTTTACTCCAAAGATGTCTAACAACCGTATATACCAGTAAATTATGTTAACACAGTATATCACTCGGCCATCACTCCGGAGTGGCAGATCTTGCAGACGGAGCACCATCCCGACGGAGAACAGGAGGATGGCTATGAGATCAGTAACGTTCCAGTACTCCTGGAGCCAAACTTTTACTTTCTGTAACAGTTTCCCAGGCTCTGACATCAATATCTGAAGGACAGAGGACATGGAGAGGTAAGGGGCTGATCTGTCTTGACTGAAGTAATCTATAATAAACATACATACCACACAGGCAAAAGCAAAGCTGACAGACTCCTATCATACAAATATCTCATGTACTTTCTGATTTTTTTAAGAAATTTTCCATTTTAGCCATTCTTAGCCTGTATCTATGTGCAAGATACTTAAAAGAAAAAGGACGAGAACCTCACTCTAAAATCCCCATGAAGTCAGAAGAAATATATATATATCTTCCTGTTTTTTGAATTAATTGATCTTATTTAGAGCCTTGGAATAGAGGGGGCAATACAGAAAGATATTTCATCAGAAAATTCAAATTTAGTGAAGCTGTAGGTGTAAAGAAAATTATTTTTAAATGTGTATCAAATTGTCCAGAAATAATTAATAACCATAAACATCTGGATTTAACATTTAATCTCGAGAGATACTAGTTACTTCTTGGACCTGTTTTTGGAAAATAAGTTTCACAGCTGAGAATATAATTCAAAAAATTAATTAATCTTACCTTATGAATTTACTGTCATTCTGTTTGCAAGATCATTTGAGAGACTTGATTGTTTTCCCAAGTTACTGTTGAAAGTATTCCTCAAATGATTTCTATGAATAATTCCTAGCTTTTAGTTAGTTAACAAGCTGTTTGTTTTAATTTTCTATATTTAGCCTGAGAACATTTGAGCAGACTCATACAGTTCCTTAAAAAGATGAATGTAATTCTTATAATTTTCTTATAATTCATTTTCAGAATTAATTTTAGGCTCATGTTATGTGAACAATCTCCAACATCTGTTTAGAAATCCATTCCAACAAATGTTCTTGATAAACTTTTGTGGAAAGGACAATTTGGGGTGAATGATTAGACAAAAATGGCACACATGGTTCCTGCCAGCAGCCTTCCACCTATTGAGCCAGTGGTGCTTTGTCTCCACCAGTATTGCAGAGTCCTCATGTGATGGTGGCCACTGTTTTCCTTTTTCTTTTGGTTGGTGAATTACACTTATTATAGGCCACACAAGTAATGCCTTTTCCTCTGTTCTTTTTACTTACAATGTAGAGTTTACCATACAGTATTTGAAATCTGTCTTTGAAATCTAAGTGGCTGTTGCAAGATCATTTTTAATCTAGTCCTCAAAAGCATTTGCTGCAGAAAATACAAATGTAGATGGTAACAAATTCAGCCTAGGGGTACAAATGTGCTGTTTCAGCTGAGGTCAGCGGGACTCGCACCCACTCACATCAGGACTGAATTTGGCCTCTGGTGTCATTGTGGAATAAATGTGCATTTGGCCAAGTGAAAAGGCCACAGCAGTAGCTGCAAGTGGGCAAGACCATGAACAGCAGCGGATGGAAAAAAAACTTCACTCTGCCTATAGACTGAGTGCCACCTTAAAATCTCTGTCTAGGCTCTACGTGTCTGCTTTAGTATCTTTAGGGAGACGTGTGCTATTGCTTGACATAATTAGCAAAAATTTTCAAGATTTAAAGGGGGAAAACCTATTTGAAATGTGCTGCAATGTTCAATGTGGATCTAAATTCTCCCCCAGTTATAGTTGGTTTTATTTAAAGCCTTTACATGAGGTATTTGAACAGACAGAACAGCTGTAAGTTTTGAATGAACTCTATTTGGGGTGGTGTGGATATTTGAGCATGGGCTTTTCATTTGTCATGCTATCACCAAAAATCCCTGTCCGTTCTGTTATAGCATATCTCCTTTTCCTCTTCCTGAAACATACTTCAGTTTCTGGGCCACATTTCAAGGAATATAGCTGAGCTTTAAGATAAGTCAGAAGATCGCCCCATGCTTGTGAATGCTATTAAATCTGCATCATACAGAAATCTGAACACAGAAATTCCATGGGAGAAAGAGAAAGAAAGAGAGATATTCTTGATTTTAAAATGAAGGAAGATAGATTTTTTTAGTGCTGTGTTTTTATCAATCTGCTTTCCTGCAAAAAAAAGCACAATTTTTTTATAAGCCTATTCATCAAAAGTCATCCTGGGAAAATAATAAAAACAGATATTAGAATGGAAAAACCATGCTTATTTCCTTTTTCATTCTGTCTTTGTTGGCTGGGGTGATTTTACCTCTCTCATCTTCTCTATTCCCAGAGTGAAAATGTACGAGATGACAATCCATTCCTGTGTAGATGGCCAGCGATCCATCTTCACTAACACTATATAATTGAACAGCATCAAGTAGCCTATATAAGCCAGCTGTAAAGAAACGAAGTTAATATCAATAGTCAATATATTTATAAAACTGAGCTGGTTTCTTGGGTATGATGTTATATTCCTAATTCCACTGTAACCAGAGTTAAACAGACAAAAGAACAATTACACAGTGTTCTGGCTGGTCTGAAAAACCTCACATTATATCACATACAGTGTGGAATCTGCAAACTACATGCGCAAACGTCCTCTCCTCCAGCTACATACACCTCCCCAAGAAATTGTATTAATGTAGTCCCCTTGGATCATCCCACATGGGGAACTCTGATACCACTATGCTAACTAAATAACCTCTTTGAACCTCACCTGCTTCTAATACCCTTTACTTCTCTAAAACCTCTCCTCTAACACCCTCCTCTGTGTTTTTTCTCCCTGTTCACCTAGCCTAGGCTGACTCTGGCATTCCAAATTGTTTTTGCACAATCCTTGCCAGGAGCCCAGAAGGTCTGAGGTGGTCCTAGGTTGCTAGAGATCTTCCTACCCAGTGTAGTACTGACCTAACCTATACCATCATTCCTCCCCCAAGACACTGCTACTCCTGCTTACATTGCTGCAGCAAATAGCCAGGAATAGCCATGCAATCATTTGCCTTATATTTTTTGCAAGTTTTTACCTAGAACTGTTTTGCTTTTCCTTCTCTAGAATATCTGCCTTCTGGCTTAATTTTTGATACAGTGAAAAGTGTGGATTATGCTTTTAGTTTCTTTTTTCTTTCTGTCTACATGCTGGAGGTAGTGAAATGGTCAGTCAGAAAAAAAAAGACAAGACAGGCAAATTGCATCGTCATGTTCATAAAACACAGAGAAACCCAAGTGTCACCATGAAGCATGGGCTGTAGCAAGGGTGAATGGCTGTGGCTGGGGTCTGTGGTGGCCAGAATTCAACTGCCCATCTACTTTGTCTTTCAAACAGCAGCCCTACAAGAAAATGCGTCTTCAGCCAAATTTAAATCAAAGAAAAGATGATTCAGTTCTGTGCATTAACATTTAAGTCATTGTTGCAGAAAACTTATTCCATACATCTGCACTTCAATACAGTTTTTCTCTCTCAACTGCATGGTACTCACAACTGTTGTGTACTTGACATCAGATTTAAGATGAAAAAGCCACAGAAAGGCTTGAGACATTTGGGTAGGATTATTTCAGTGTTCAGCGCCTCACAGAACAGGATTTATAGTCTTCTTGTATTTGTTAGAGAGTATCACTTCTGCTCTGTGCAAAAGCCACAGGGTTCTGGCTGTTCTTCCAGCTGTTGGTTTGAAGAACACTCAAGAGAATTCTTTACATTGGCCATAACAGTACAGAGAAGGCAGCCAGTTGAACCCCTGCTTCTTGTCTACATAAAACAGAGGAGGAAACGATCCCATTTGTCTTTCAGTTTGTATGTGACGATGGATTGCAATGCTCAGGTCTAGAGCTCGGTCTTCTCTTAACACTCCTAAAGGAAATGCAGAGCAATATTGACTTAGGTCAGCACCTAAGGCGTCAGCTGAGTCTGCAGAAACTCTGTCTGGGCACGCAGAACTGGACACACATCTCCCTAGCTAAAATAACACTTTCTACTATAGTGCAAAAAGCCAGGTGATGCTGTCACCTAACACCTCTTTTCTTAGATCTGATGGATAATTAGTTATCAGCAAATCTTATTAATTTGGTCTGACTCAGCAGCCTTTGGTGAGAATGTGCAGTTAGTATGGCAAAAGAATAAGGACATTCATGTTACAAAGGTGACAGAAACCACAAGACCCTCTGTGTCTAGGGTTTTTTGCTGCTTCTTGGTTTTGTTTTGAGGCATTACGGTTTTTGGTTTTGTTTTGGTACGGTTTGGTTTGGTTTTGTTTTTTTTGTCAATCCAAACTTACTGAAAATTGCTGAAAATTTTTGGTTGGCAAAAAAAAAAGAAGAGGAAAAGCATCTTGATTTAAGAATAAAATTATGCTGAAAGTGGACCACTTTAACACAAGAAGCAAGCCATGCAGATAGTGAGTGACATCTTCCTTCTGCCTCCTCAGATGGGTAACTTGTTCCTGCCTTTCAGGACGATATCATGATCCCACACTTTACTCACAAATCAGTACAGCTGCCCATGCTGGTACTAAAGATTCTTTGAAAGTACTACTACACAAGTAGCTAAACACTATTTTTCTTGGTTTTACATGGTTTGACAAAGAGCTAAGGGCTGCCATATTCACCCTTGAGGGCAATACATGAAGAAAATAAGGAGAGGAATGTCTGCTAAGAATTTTCTAGGGTGGGTTGCTCCCTGCTTTCTATGGATGCTGTCCCATTCAGTAAAAAATACTTGAATACTCATTATGGTTAGGGACGAGCCTGTAAGCTGTACCAACGGAAGAGTGGTTCAAGAGGGAGAGTACCTTCCCCTGGTTGCAATAATTAAATGATCGTAAAGTGAAGTGGTTCCAAAATGCAAAACTTAGAGCAAAGCTGGTTTTATGTTTAGAAGATGACTTTTACTCAGGGTTCAATTCCCTCCGCAGATACTTCTCCTCAGAAGAGGTAGAAATGTGGCCTCTTACCTCCCGCTAGCATCTTAGCCTAAACCTAGTAGTTAAAAGGGGAAAGCCATCCCCTTCTCCTCAAGCAATCTGTGAGATGAAACCTTTGAATCATGGTTTTCAATGCAACAGGCACAAAACAGAATGGAGTATTTGACTTTTGAAACTATGCATGTACAGAGAGAAAGGCTAAAGTTTTTTTGGTTGAGGAAAAGCTGTTTATTTTGGCTCATCTGCTGAGCCAAAATGTTACTTACTCAAACATATCAACATTTAAACCACTCGTGTATTTTAAGGATGAAGGTGGACATAGCTATAGAGTAATAACAGATAGTCAGATACAGAATATGCAAATTATTTTAGATGGCATAAAATAGCCGTAAGTATAGCTACTTCCCTTGCATTTTGGCCTGTGGAATGGAAAATTTTGAGGATTTCTTTTGAAATCTATGATTAGCATTTCTGCCTGTGTGCTTGTAAAAAGTGTTACAAGCTGTGCAATTTTACCCCTCATCTGAAAGTTGTTTTGCTCTTAGTCTCCAGGAGTTTTTCAATATACCCAAATGGTCCAGCACTGCAACCAGAATCCACCTTAATTTGCTCTTCAAGTTCAGTGTAGCCAAGATCCAGCTTTAATAAGTGACCTTGATTGAGACCTGCCTTGGGACATAAAACTGTAGGAACAGGTCTAAATGGAAATGCAATATTGATCCTTTTCTCCCATTTCATAATTGAACTAACAGGGAAAGCCAGGATGCTTCTTTCTGTTTACAGTGTAAAGACTTTTGTGGTTATGCATAATATGTATTGCAATTGATAATGAGACTAGGCTGCTGATGAGAAGTTTCTAGACTCATCAGCCTGATTAATGTTCAACGGACGCACAGTTCAGCAAGTAGTTACTCCAGGTTGCCAAACTGGAGCTTTTTGCTAGCATAAGCTGTCCACCACAGTTTAGTCTCTGTTGATGTGAGTTGTTCCTGCTCTCCGTAGATGTATTGCCTGGATCTCAGCAACACAATTTTTCTTATAAGAAGTTGTCTATGGAAGGATGCATTCATTGTGATTTGCTGTGCATTCAGCAAAAAGAAGGAAAATATAACTTGGAAGGACCACCTGAAATCATCTGGTCAATTCCGTGGTGCTGAGACAGGTTTAATTACAGTGTACCATAGTGGACATATGTTTTGACAAGATAGACTTAGAAAACACCAATAATGGAAAAATCTACTGTATCCTTACACAGTTTATGACAGTATATCTCAGAGCCATTTCCTAACATCTTACCTAGAACGGCCTTGCTGCAATTTAAACAATTACTTCTTGTCCTATTCAGCAAGGATTTGGAGATTATTCCATTTTGTTCCTCTGTGCAGCTGCTTACACATATTTGAAGACTATTAGATTCCTTCTGCAGGTTTCTTTTTATCCAGAGAAAACAACCTTGTTTTCTTAAATCTTTCCCCTTAAGTCATATTTACAGACCTCTGGAAATGTTTTGCTTGTTCTTTTTTGTGTCCTTCAAACCAGTTCACATGATGCAGAAGCTGTACTGGGATAGAATATTCCAGCCTGAAAGGATTACTTTCTGTGTTCATTTGACTTTTTGATCTCATCCTTCTACATTCTAGTGCAATTTCCAAATTTAATAACTAATCTCTACTCCATCATCCAAGTTTTGAATGAAAGTATCAGATAGCACCTGATGTAGGAGAGAGCCTATTGGAGTATTTCCCAATCGCTGCTTCCAGCTTAATAGTGAATTATTAATTTCTTTAATTAAACTCTTGAGAACTAATTGCCAAAAAGTTTTGTATCCAGATAGTAACTTGAATATAGCAGTTATTAATTTTTATATGAGAATGTCCAGTAAAATTTTTGGTACTGTCTTACTTTAGTCAAAATAGATTATATCATTTTATTTCTGCTTGAGCTGCAAGGTCTGTTTCTTTATAATACAGGGAGATTAAACTGATTTGACATAATTTGTCCCTGAAAAACGTACATTAGCTGCTACTCATTTCTTTATTATTTTGTGGATACTTACACAAACACTTTCTCTGCAGACTAGTCAAAACAGAACAAAGAAAAAATGTTCCAAGAAAAGATGTGCTCTATCTGCTTCTTGTTTTCATCAGTTATTATAAAATTCGATATCCTGATTCAGCCCTGCCTCCCATTGGGCTTACTATTTGGAGCTCTCCTATTGGGAATTCTCCTACTGGGAATTCCTTGGGAGCTCTGACTGCAGCAAACTGCCACTTATTGTTGTATTGGATGAAAAACATACTCAGGCATTCAAATTTTAACCATTAACTTCCTGAATGAAATGGTAGTCTTTAAAAATCTTAGACAGTTTTGCAAGTCTTAGCTCACCTCCACAAAAGATTTTTGTTAAACTATTTATGAGTAAGCCCTCCATTGCATGCAGATGAGACTTCCAATGAAACACACAAGATGGTCATAATCCAATTTCAGTATTTGTCCAAACAGTAGTAACACAACAGGAAAGATTTCTTACTGTGTAAAACCAAAATTTAACGATAGGAGCATTGTAGAACTCATAAATCTTTCTTCCAACAGGGATCAGTCTGTGCCTGCTCTGAACTTCCTCTTCCTCTTTCTTTCTTGAGGGCTCTCCATTCCCTCGTCCAAGCATTGCCTACAAGAAAGAACATTTTTGTGTTTCTTTCTTTGTGAAAGACAAATTAAGCTATTTTTTTGAAATTTTGAAAGGAAACTATTCAAAACTTCTCTGATTTCTTGATCCTTACAGAAAACCAGGTGACCATAGCTAGGTGTAAAATGCTTTGTTCTGAGGTTACCTTTTTTGCAGGGAAGCTGCTGTTAAATACTTTATGAACTGAAAAAGCAATGCTTTTGGCAGCAACTGTCAGCAGCAGTGTGAAATCCTTGACTGGTGAACAAATAGAGAGATGTGGAGAACATTTCTCCTTTTTGATATATGGACAGCAAAATTTTTACCTGACAACAGCTTTTTGTGGTGTACTTCTATACAATAAACAGATGCACACAGAAAACAGATAAGTTTTGGTTTTAAACGAAGAGAAGTTCATAAGGCTGAGACTGAGAGAGAACAACAGGGGGAAAGATGAGTTGGCAGTTGCTGGACTGGAAGCGATGAAGCCAGTGACTCTTTGATGTTGATCACTGGGTCTGTAACAGGCGATGATGCCACAGTGAACTTCACATGAATGCAGAGGACTGACCAGTAGAGTTCACTGCAGCATTAAGGCCTTGGGTTGAAAGACCCGGTACGTGATTGTAGCTTCTTCCATAATGAAGTTCCAGACTCCCCATGCACTGCCTCTGTTAGGCTTGATCTCACTGTTGCCATTGCAGTTCAGGCTCACTGAAGATCAATGCTGAGCTCCAGAAACGCATATTTAAGAAGTCCTCAGCTATAAGTGCAAACTAACAGGCAAGCAGATGGTAATATTTTGTTTACTCTTAATTTCACGGTCAGTTGCAGAGAGCTGTTAGGAGTAACTAAACTACATACTCACTGTAGTTAATGCTTAAAAGAAGGTGTCCCTTTGTATTTAGAGTACAGCACGATCTATTAAATGTTCTTTCTGAAACAATTCTTTTGTGAATAGTAGACTAACAGTGGATTTTAGGTCCCTGTGCCCTGAGCAAGTTCTTACTATTTATTTTGTGGCAGCACCTCTTGATCGTAGCACTTGTGCACATGAAAGCAACTGCAAGAATGGAGATACAACTGTCCTATCTAAGTATGCAGGGATTGCACTACGATGCTTTTATTTAAATGCTTCTATAATGTTTTTCTACGAATAGATCAAAGCACTTTCACACTTTTTTGTTAATTGAAGCAAACTTTAATCACCCCCCAAAATAACCTTGTTCTCTTCTGCAACTAAAAAACGTGGAAAACCAAGCTCCTAAAGAGAACAATTAGATGCCAGACATACTGTCTTTCAATAAATCTTCTTTTATCTCTCTCTGTGCTCTCTGATTCAACAGGGTGTTCAGCACATACTTAACTAATCAGCTTCAGGTGAACTATTTGATCTGGTCCTAGTGCCCTGCAGGAATAGAAGATGCACTTCTCACATATTTAAAAGTAGGAATCACAGTCTTTCCTGTTCTTCCTTTTTCTAGGACTTATGTGGAGCTATTCATCTAGGTCTTTGGTCCTGTAAAATAGTAATTTGTAATGATAAACTGATGACCACATTTTTTTTTCTTTCAGTTAGTGTAGATATTTGTAACCTTATTAGAACCGTGTATGGTCCTAGATGGCTACTGCGTAACATTTCTCTTTAATTTCACTTACGCATTATGCAGTTAGTTTTTTCCTCTGGTATTATTGCTTTCTACATGGTCACTTATATTCTTGAATTTAATTATGCACACATGTTGCCCTGCACTGAAACTAACCTGCTGAGATCCTCTTAAAACTGTAACCTGCTTTGATGGTTACCTATTTCCTTTACCTTTTAATGCCTGCAGATTTCTAAGTTTATTGCCATAAACATAGATGAAGCAATGCATATTAAAAAATTAAATATACCTCCTGTTGATTCTCACAGAGCACATAAACCCCCCTTAAAAGTCCATCAAGAGTTTCATAAAAATGGAAAAAGATGAAGCGGCTGTTAAGCAGAGGAGAAGGGTTCCTTTTAGATAAGCACATAGTCTGCAAGAACGTGAGACTTACTGAATATAACTATGGTAGCAGAGATTACACAACCTTCACAGAACCCCAAGTATCCTTACCTGAAGTCTACAAAACCAAAGTCATTCCCTAATTATATCAGGGATTGTTTATTTGGGAAAAAAAGTAGAATATGATCTCAATGTTTTGGGAAAATTATAGCCCAAGAAGGAACTCATTTCTTTGCTTCTACCTCCTGACGCTGTTTTAGGGAAAGCTGCCATCTGGTGCTACAGTTTTCTGTAGCTTTTCCCAAGGCTTTGTCTCTGCTGTCCTCTGGTGCTCAAGAATTTTGCAGCAGAGTGAAAATGAATGCTGGTGGTTTTAACAAATGAGCAGTGCCATGCTTTAGTGAACGGTATTATTTCGGAGTTTAAATCCTTCACAATTTTATAAATTTACTGATTCTGAGACACCCTTTGCTCTTGCTGGAATCAGTAAATTGTGGATGTTTTCAGGATCATGCTCTCGCAGTACCTGAATTTATGCTTTAGCTCATGGATGCTGATTTCCTGTTTGTTATTTCTTTCTTGCTGATAAACGATACTGTAATTTTTTCTTGTTATAATTAGTTTTGAATTAATTGTATCATATAATACTAACCTCTCCCCTCCCCCATGCTACAGATGGGGAATTGCTGTGAGATGGCTAGGGATTAGATTTGACCTGGTGTCCCCGACTGTTAATTATATCACAGTATTAACGAACTGAAAAGCCTCCCCATTAGAAAAATACAGAAATAACCTAAGTGACAGTGTTAACAAAATAGCTGCAATGCCGAATGTGAACAAATGTGTTTTCACTTGGAGGGGGAAGCAATAGGGCGGGAATAACTCAAGAAACTGCTCTGTGTGGGCGGCATCTCTTTCTCTAATACACAATTTTGTCCATGATTCACCATGAGTCATGCAAGGTAAGCCCGACAGCAGCTCAACTACATTGTAAAGTACAGTACAAGTGCATCATTTTAGCCTGAGGGGATTGATGTGCGCATCGTTTTTACATGGAGATTTTTCTAATGAGGATTATGTTTTCCTTTTTTTTTTGGCCAGATTTTGTTTTATGTAATTGAGGACCATTCACTGATAGGGAACCAGGACAGTTTAGGGTTGTGCATTTTTGCATTAATGATCCTATAATACATTTATCTATTTTACAGTGAAATAACAGGAATTTCAGTCCTGCTAGAATGATCACATGCTCTTTAAATTTTATCCTTAGTGAAATCTGCGTGCTACATACAGACAACCCATATTCACACAGAACTGGTGTGGAAATGGTACACAGGTGGGTGGATATACAATACATCTCTCTACACACTCCATTGTATACTGTGGTATGTGTGGAAATGTTACCTCCATGGTAGTTGTTCTAGGTTACCGTTCTCTGCCTTTAAATACTTTTAGGAAAAAAGGTTTAATGCCTTCGAGTTACAGATGTGTAAAATTGGATTTTGCATGTACTCAGTGGTTCTTTAAATTGAATACAGAGGAACGGGGTAAAGCACCAGGAGCTCAGTCATCCTGGTTGCTAAGCATGGCAAAGGACAGCGCCAGGGAAGTTGTGTGGTGGTGATACCAGGGTTTCCAAAACTCTTGGAGAAACAGAAGGAAATCCCTCCTTATGGAGAGGGCCAGGACTTTTGCCTCCTGACCGCTAGCAGTCTCTCTTACTGCCTTTTTCCAGACAAGCTGAAGGGGTCCCTTGCTGCTGGCATGGGAGATGCTACAAGCACTGGCAACCAGTGGGGTGGGTGAGAGGGGCCAGGGGCATGAGGGCACGGGTCTTCAATCTTTCCTATCTTAAGAACTGTATTTTTAGTGACATAATATTTGGTTAGTTCTTACCACAGAGAAAAGGCTAAGCATACATACTGCAGATGAGACAATTGACAATGTGAGCCCAGAGGCCAACACAGCTGGCTTTGCTGCTGATGAAAAGTCAGAACCCAGACTCCTAGTGATGCCCATGGAAATACAAACCTCCTATTGGATGTGAAAAATTAGAACAAAATGAGCAAAACAACAACTGAAACATCTTCTAAAGGACTTAAATGAGTTGTGTTCTGAAATAAGACCATTTACTGGGGAACTCAAATACTGAAACAATGAGGCACTGCACAGGGATAAGGATACCCCTAATTATGGTTTCCAGAACCAGTATTATTTTGGGAGGAGCGTAGACTGCTGGGGTTTCTGACTGACATAAAAATCAGCAACTAATTAAGGCCCTGGACAGGACATTATGCAAATACAAAATGCCCCTGGTCTTTAGACGTTAATGCCCTTCTCCTCCTCTATGTCTAATATTCAGGATTAATGACTGGCAGCTCCATGCATAAACTCTGGTAAATGCCTTGGTGCTGATGGAGTGGCGATGACAGCAGTATTCAATCGTGTTTTTGTGAGTAGCTGCTATAAGGAAAGTCTGTTGCCTAGCATCTAGGTGTTAAAGAACTGTATACCCAGCACCCTCATCTATCTGTTATAAAGTTAAAAGCAGGTGTGAGTAACAAGTAGTTTACAGTGAATAAACACTACATCTTTAAAGTATACCCAAATGTTTAGCTACCCACCAGATACTTTGAGAGAAGCATAAAAGAAATACACACTCACACAGTTGCACTCATGCGGAGACTTACTTCACTATTGCTGTAGTCTGTGTGATCACATTATTCTGTGCAAATGAGGTGTAAAATTGCCATGTCCCTGTACCTCATCCACTCTGCACAAGTGCAGACCAGAGGAAGAAACTGACTTTTTTGGCCTGTCATTAGTCACCTGGGGTTAGCAGTGTACAACACACAAGACTTCATATGAAATCAATGAATGGACCTTAACTAGATGTGATCTCTTTGTCTTAGCAGTACTTTTATAAAAATGCATATGGAGTTAATATAGGAATATAGGGACTTGAAAAGTATCCATTGGGAATGGCTAGAAATAGAGTTAGGCAGATTGTTTGGATGATACCTTATTTGCCAGAAATGGACTTCTGAGGTGAGTAAAATGATTTTCAGTTTATTGATTTTGTTTGCTTAGGTTTTAAGCTGAATAAAGCTCAGAAACCTAAACCATGGAAAAATTTTGAAAATATTCTAAACAATCATGTGCTGATTAAGTAAATGAATAAAGGAAAACTGTAGTAATCACTGAAGAAGATAATACCTGTTTGTCCTGAAAGGAAAAAGTGTAGAGAAAAATCCGCAGTTCATTTTGAGTACAACAGTCTCACGCTATGGTTAGGGTGAGTGACTGATCTCTTGAGCCAGGGTTCAGCAACTGATTAAACATTTGTGATATCACATCACAATTCATTATTAATCTTAATTAACTATGAATAAGATATCCTTACTCTAAGTGTGGCTAAAGGGGAACTTCACAAAGGCACTTCCCAAACATTCTTTCAGGCATTCTCTCATCAGTGCAGAAGAAGCCCAACCTAACTTAAGGCTGACCATTTGACTAAGGGTGGAACATTGCAAAACTTCAATCTAAAATATTTGCTTATTTCAGGTAGGAACACTCTCCCTGACATGGTGACTGAGGGTGAATAAGCATAACTGGCTATGGCACCTAACCACAGAAATATATGCAAAATTCTCTTTGCTAGCAAATAATCTTTGCCCATGACTGAAAGGCACCTGAGTGAAGAAGCTGTGTTAGAAGTCCTAAAGCACAGTACAGATTATAGGCAGAAATATTGTCAGCAATATTGTACGAAAGATATTGTTTCTAAACTTGTTGGACTCCACAGAAACTCTTATTTTCTAAAAATGGCTGTATGTGTCTGAAACTTCAATAGAATGATGCATCAAATTTCAGGAAATTAAGGGCAGAGTCAATGACAGAAAGAGAAATAGGACTGTTAGGATATGGAAGGGAGAAGGGAGGGAACATCCAAGACTCAATCTGGAGAAGCAGATCCAGTTCAGCACATCACTTCCTTGTAGCAGGAGTCAGAAGGTAAAAAGGAAACACAGTATTGTAGACAAGAAACCAGGAGCTGGGATAACTGCAGAGAGATGGAAATGACTTCCTCCCCAGATTTCTCCCCTTTGCCAAGAAAAAGGCAGATTGCAAAGTGCTTATTTGATTTGAATAGGCACTTCATCAGTGGATCAGAAGCCAGGGGTAGCAAATTGCAATTAATAACTAATGAGCAGAGAATGGCCCATTGCTGCTATTCTGGCTTCTGGTCCTTCCCAACAGCCAGGTTCTTGCCTGCAAACGGGTCCTGTAGGTGGGTCTTGTGGGTTCCTCCTTCGTCTTGCCTGCATATTGGGTCCTGTAGGCAGGTCCTTCTGCCTGCCTGCAGACGGGGTCCTGTGGGCAGCTCCTGCTGTTTGCCTGTGGGAAACAGTCTGGGTTTTGTGTTTCTTTTTTTTTTTTTTCTTTTTTTTAAATTAACCAGGAAAATCCCTTTTACTTCTATGCCTCTGTGCTGACCTTGATCAACTGGGGTTGAGTTTTAAGCCTTTTAAAGACACCACAATCAAACCCAAAACAAAAGCAAGCCAAATTAAGCTAAGGCGGGTTGGAATATGACCTATCATTCATATGATAACTGTCCAAATTAAAAAGTGATAAACAAGTCTGAGAACAAGAGTCTGGAAGTAGGTGACTTTTATAGTTTTCAAGGCTTTAGCTATCTGATTCTCTTTGTGATGAAAATTATTCCTCTAAGGCTATTTAACTGATACAGAGAAGTCCTTCCTTACACAATTCTGAGGAGCTTCAGAATCTCTTAGTAAAGGCTGATCTGTCTCACTACTTGCTAATGTCTTCAGTGGATTAAAAACTATGTGTGTGTATGTGTGAGTGGCAATAACCACAAATTCATAAAGAATTTTGAAAAACATTTTCATCATTTTTCTTGCCTGGTCGCACAGTTACTTGCCCTGTAACGAAGTCAACAGAAAGAAAAAAAAATAATCTCTAGTTTCTGTTAATCTTTGAGCATTTCCATCCAAAGGTAGATGTAGCGAGCTTCGTTTCTACCGGACAGGTCCACTTATCTATCATGGCTGAGTGCTTTCAATTCTGATATCTCATGAACTTTCTTCAGACAAAGCGGCATCAAATTGAATCAAAATATGAGGATATTACATCAGGACATGATGCTTCAGCATCACCATGCACTGCTGCAACATTGAAACACAACGATGCCAACTTGTTTGGTTTGAGTCCCATCAAGGAGATGGGAGTGTTAAGAGAGGTATCCTATCGTCTGCTAAATTTAGCCATCAGACAGCCTGCAACTCCCACAGAGGTGGGAATAGCACATTGACAGCACTGAGGCTGGCAATTTACTGTTGGCACTTACGGTGAGTTCCATATCCTCCTCATCTTTTTCTTTCACTGGCTTCTCTGGTTCTTCTGGTTCTTTCTCTTGAAGATGGATCTCGTTAGCCTGGGACATGTAAGGCATATCATCTTTGTTCTTGAACTCCAAGCTGAGGATTGAAGGAGGAAGTAGAATTCCTAGAATTACCTGAAGCAATAATAATAATAACAATAATCATCACAGTAAACAGATTACAATCATGATGGTTACTTAGTATCAAATGGAACAACTCCCCCAGGACATTTAGGAAAAGAAATATATGCATGCATGTGAGTTTCTATGGCAATAGAGTATTTGTCACTTGGGGTAATGTTTTCCGAGCTCCATAGTGAAACAAAACACGTAACTTCTTATTAGCATTGCTGTGACTGCTATGGCTAATTGCCCCTCTTGAATATTTCATCTGCTTGCTCATCAAAAGCGTATCGTTACATACCAGAAGGTATTTACAAAATATTACATAAGGTCAATGGCAGGTGGGACCACGGGGGTATTCAGACCTTGGTATTCAGACCTCAGACAGATTTCTGCATTTTACATAACAGACAATATCAGTGTAATTGACAAGCAGCATTAATTTCTACAGAGAGGGTTAATAGGTCTCAGGCTCTCTGTGTCTGTACTTAATGCACACAGGTAGTCAAGGCTAAGTGTGTGTGGATCTGAGGAGATAAGGCAAAGCCAGCAAAGCAAACGCTGATGTGCTTAGCTATGCAGTCCCCTTAGATTTTGCTTCTGTACCCTGGCAGCCATGTAAGGCTCACATTAATGCCAGTTCTTTCTTTTCTGCCTTCTTTCTCTTATGATGTGGGAGTGCAGAAACCATTAAAACTGCCTTGTGTGGTTATATGCAATGAATGATGCTTGGGGTTAAATCAGTGGGATAACTGAAGAGTTATCGTATGAATGCAAAAAGAAGTGGCCTGTCTGTTCACAAGCACAATGGCTTTTCCTGTTTTGCTGTAAACTCAGGGAAAATGATTTTGTTATATAGTGAAACCAGATAGTTAGCTTGTTGGCAGGTCAGGGAGGGTGACTGGTTGTGCTCATCATATCAACAGACAGCATGTGTGTTGTTGAAACCATCCAAAGTACTGCAATTAGGAGCAGTTAGCATATATGAATGCTGTGCCCAGCTTCAGAGGAGCTAAGCACCAGGCTGTCTGCACTGCTCCTGCACTCGGCTTGTCACAAAAAGGGGTGTCCAAGGAGAGGTAGTTATGGGAAGACCTGGCTCCCCAAAGAAGCTATTTTTAAGAACAGGCGAGATTGACAATTGCCATTGGTGCTATACATCCCCGGTGAGACTCTAAAGAATTACATTCAGCCTTCTTGCCATTTGCCAATTTCAAGAAAATTGTTCATGGGAAATAATCCATGACTCATGCTTGAAAATTTATTTCTTTGCCATGCTGTCTCATCGTCATGTAGCTTGTAGCCTGCTTTAGCTTTAAACAGGCCTTGCTAATGAGCTTCATTGAAATAAAACACTGACTAGAAACTGAGTAAATGATCCTTGTGAAGCCCTGATGTTACAAGAAGCTGAAAGGAAACAGAGTCTGTTACCTTCAGCTATTCATTGTGAAAGAAAAGTCTGTTTTATGGCTTATGAGATGCATGGTGCAAAGAAAAAAGCATACAGTAGGAAATGAGTTGCTGCACTGATTCACCTCTAACCAGGTTGAATATCTGCAAAGCCAAGCAGTGAATAAGCCAGCAGTCCCTCTGAAGGGCAATGGGCCTGTGTGTTGAGTTAGAAAACTAAGTAGTAAAAATGTCTCCAAATGTGAGAATGTTTTCTATCTGTAAGCAAAGCAATATTTAAGTACAGATCCTGCAGGAGGATGATGAGAATGCTATCAGCCACTTACACTCATTCATCACTGTCATTGGATTAGACCCAGTATGATAATGATGCATGTACTCATAAGCATTCTTGCCATTACTGAACATCTTTTCACACAGCAAAACAGCTAAGCAATTACCCCTTTTCACACACATGATTAATGCAGGAATGAGCACCTCTTCACTGAATGTATTTCTCAGTTATCTGGGAGGAAGAGACAATTCCTGGTTATGTACTGGCTGGTGAGTACTTTGGTGAAGGTGAGAGATGCTATCCCATGGACAAAAATTCACCTCTCAGAATTCTCCTTACTCTGTTAGCAGTTTTGCTAAGCGTGGAAGTAAAGCTTAAACAGCTTTGAGAATTGAATTATCCTCTAGATCCTCTAGGGTAGTCCCTTCAGGTCAGTCGTCAGGAAGATTGGCAGGGGATTGCAAGAAAATTTGTACTGCTTGCTTTGGCCTGTTCTGGGGAAGGTTGTCAGATCAGCACCTTTCACTGGTGGTTAATTCACTTACACATAGTTTTTCTCTATTTATCTTTAAAAACCTTGCCTAACTCCTCAAGTGTACAGGCAGGGTGACATACTAACCTCCTAGCTCAATTCTAATTCTGATGACTCTCACTGATGCTGGAGGGGGCTTTGAAAAAGATGATGAAAAAACTAAGTAACATGCTTTGAACTTGCATTTGTGATAATCTCCCTGCTGAAAATCTGAGGAATATACCCTGCTTAATGTTGCTGCAAATAAGCACCTGAAATATGGTTAATTGAGCCAGCTATTACTGATTTCTTGCAAGCCCCGTCACCACCTATTAGAACTTCACTGACTGTTAATTTTATTTTAAAACAGTGCTTTGCTGACCTTTAGGCCAGAATTTTTACGCATCCGGAGACGACCCATCCACATGTCTGTGAGCAGCATTTGGCTGCACGTGTGAGCAATGAAGTCCCTGTGCTTGGCTGCCACTGCGAGCTGCAGGCATGTGGCGTTGCTCCAGTTCTTCAGCTCGTAGGTCAGCAGTTTCATTGCCAGTTGCTCGTCCTGCTTGTACGACTGGTCCAACAGCTCCACCGCCAACTGGCCAAAATCCCTGCAACAGAGGGACATTCGTGGATTCCCATTAGCCCAAGCAGCCTGCTGCAGAAAACACCCCTCTGCAACTGACAGCCTCTGCAAGGGGGACATCACCTTCCATCATGCAAATCGTGATATTGACTGTACACATGGAAACCCACATTTTCAAATGTGAGTGGCTAATGATAGGATTATAAATAAGTGCCCTGACTTAGCAGTGATGAGCACCCACACCTACCAGCTGTCCGCTCCCACTTGCCTGCCCACCTTCCCGGCATTTTCTAGCTGAAATCCTCTGGTTATCTGCAGCTTAGAGGATTGTTTCTGTGCTGTTTGCCCATGCCTTTGTGGTCAAGCCTCCTGGAAAAAGGAGTGTCCAACACCCTCTTTTAAATTCTGCGTCTCAGACTTTTAACATCAGGAAAGATTATTGTAGAATCTAGTGTCCTGGCTTGCTCACCTAAGCATGAGCACTTGGTAAATTAACATTTCTGCCTGAATATTATGTTTATAAGGATTTCCAGAATTTTTCTGCTTGGAATGAAGAGAGTGTCTTGAAAAAGCACAGAGAAAGGTTTCAGCCTGACCCTTGAGGCCTCAGGGAGAACACGTAGACAATATAGATATTTCATTGCCTTCCTGTCAGTTTCTCATTTCAGAAGTTACACTGCTAGCAACTCTGCTACTCTGGCAGGCAGATTGTTTAAATGCCATTTAGACTTTCTCTAAAGTCTAAATTTTCCCTACAAGTTAGAAATAAAAGCAAGGTACAGATAAGCAAATATCAGGAAGGTTGAGAAGCCTCTCTCCCTTCTTTTTTATTTATTTATTTTTTTAATTTTTTTAGCCTAGGAAAGAAAATTCACCTGGAATTATGGTTCAGCTCCTGGGATATGTCATCCACCATGTCGTTTTCTGACGCTTCATGGGCCATGGCTTTGCAGAGTTTACAGGCCACCAGTGCTTTAGCCATAGCCTCTTCCCCATGCTGCCAAAAGAAGAGTGCCATCTTCTGACGCTTCATCAGCACAGCCCACACCATCAGCTCATGGAACGGGAAGGGGAAATGATTGATCTCAGGGTCATCCAAATCAATATCAACTTCTTCTTCTCTTTTCTTTGTTGTTTTCCTCCCTCGACGCAATGGAACATCATCCTGTGAGAATTGTAGAGAAAATTTTTTCACCAGTGAAGGAACTGAATCAATTCATACAATGCATTGGAGTTAGTACCTGATGTCAAACACATTCCCTCCAGGCTAGCCCCTTCAGCTTGTTTTTGACAAAATATTCAACACAGGAAAACAATGAAAAAATTATTGGTCCATGCACTGTAATTTTAAAGTCAGTAGCCCCATACCTACACACAGGGAAAAAGAGCTTTGGACTATCACTCTGAAGTGTTCTTTGTCCCCAGGAACATAGAGAACAATAACACAATATCCAGAAACATTTTGGAAAAGTCACCGTTTTAAAGCTAGGAGTTCATTCCAAACATAACATCTGTTGTAATGCATCCGCCTCATTCCACCTCCAGAAAGCACATATCCAGGGGATGTTCTGGTCTGTTGAAGACTCCCTCCCTGCTTATTCTTGTGTTTTCTCCCTTTATCTTCTCACAACAGTAAGAATCTCCTTTCTTCACTCCCATTCTGCCTTTGTATCCCATGTTTATCCTTTCTTTTTCCAGCTCTTTGCTATTTCTATCATCTTTAGTTTCTTTCCCATTTTGGCCTACTGCTTTTGTCAGAGGAGTTGACTTATACTGTGCTGCTTTTGTGGACAGCAGAATGACAGTTCTTGTATAAAATAACTGCACAAGAGAACACCACTATCTCCTTGAAGCATTAGGGTAGCCAGAAGTGTCAACAAAATTGATAGAAATTTGGCCCATGTAAAGATTTCTGCATCATTCTCTGCAACTGATGCATTTCTCTGAACATGTTTTAAAGTTCTATGGTTATCTGACTGAAATCCTGCTTGGCCTGACAGAACGAAACACTTCGCTTAATCTTCATGAAAAGAAAAGTGGTGCAGAGAGGGGGCAAAGACTTCCTTTCTCTTATACATCCACTGTAGTTTTATTAAGAAATGTTTCTTAATCTGGCCCTTGCGCAAACAAGGTATCTGGATGAAAAATACAATTTGTGTGGCATGTTTGTTATACAAAACTTGAAAACACCTATTGGTGCTTTCATTACAGTGAATTTAAACATTATCTTGATACTGCTTATATTTGTCAAAGAAAAAAAAGACATTAAGATTTATCACAGGTCGCCTACCTCCATTCCCAACAGTTTCAGGGCTTTTGGCTGTACAAAAAAGTTAGAAAAATGTTATTTCTCCCAGAAGGTTGATGAAAAATTGCAACTATACGTGTATTCACACATACATACATACATACATGCATGTGTGTAACATGTGATGTATAACATATAGTATAGAGTAATAATAGACAATACAAATATAACATATATAATTTATATGCGATGTAATTGTAATACACATATATACATCAATCAAATAATTGCATATATATATATTTATTTAATTTCACCTTGAGTTTGACCCTATTTCACCAAAACACACAACAGAAGACATACATTTGGGTTCAGATACAAATTAGAGTTGGTTTGGGGCTGTTCTAGTGAAAAAGAGATAGGAATTACTACTAAGGCATGAATGGATTTCTCTGGAGTACGTCAGTATTTTGGCTATTCCCCTGGCACACTTTTACTGTCTGCTGTGGAGCTGCTCTGTATGTTGGGTCAGTATCTGTGAAATTGCTACTCAAATGCTCTTCTTGGTGGAGTGCCTAAGGGAAGGAAGTCACTCCCAGCAGCTACAATTACTACCTTTCCTCTCAGAAGTGAAGAATGCAAGGGTAGGGAAACAAACCAACCCATTTCAGGTGTCTGGCTGTAACTCTTTCTCAGAGCTGTTGCTCTTTATAGCCACTTAGAACCATATTCAATGGTATGTATTGCCAAAACCTGAACTGAGACAGGACATGAAAATGTGTGGTAAAAACAGGCAAAGAAAGAACTACAAATCTGACTGGGAGTAGTTGAGCAGATTTTTCTTTATGCTGGATTAGGTTGGTGGCATTATGGATGACAATTAATATCTTTTACGTTTTAGAAAGGTAGCAAACTTACTTTGCGTTCCCAGTATTCTAATCTGTCAAACATGAAAACCATAAAAATACTGAACAGTGTTTTTGCCATGAGCCCACTGACTCTGCTGGAGCCACATGTGGACAATAAACCCAATTTTGAGTTATGGGTTTCTTTGCCCTGATGCCTTCAAGCCACAATCAAGAAGAGCCAAGAGATAGGAAATGCATCTATCAAAACGCAAGTTTTTTCAAGTCTAACTCAGTGCCCTATGGTATTATTGGTACAGGTCAAAAGACTTGCCTTTCAAAGCTGTAATTGCTCATAATTACGGATTTTAGAGTCAGAGAAGGCTGTTTTATGTCCTGTTCCAACCAGGACAGCAGAACCCAATACTTTCTTTTCATTAAATTCATAAAAAATGTAGCTTGCATCAGTGGCTGGCTTATGGTATGTTGTGGTGAAATAGCTGCTATGTACGTAAAGGAAATGAATCTGTAGACTGAATAGTGTGTGCATGTTGATTCCCCCATCCTGGAACCATCTAAGAAGCTAATCTCTGCCAGTGACTGCAGTCATACAGATGGCAAATAACTTGCTCCTTACCCTCTTGGGCCCAAACAAATTGTGGTACAGTGTTCTGAACCGCTTTCGGGTGTAATTGCAGCGATATGCTCCTCCCATCAGGTACTCTATCACCAAACCAATATCAATCAGACTTATCCGATAATCAGGGGGTAAATTTCCCTGCAATGAAAATAAGAAGGATGGTGGGGGAGGAGGAAATGCTCATTACTGGCATTGTTAAATATACTTCATAATGATCTTAGAATAAAACAATTTAAATAGTTAAAAACACGAATGTATTATTATGCTGGTTAATTAATTCACCTTAAAATAGATCCAACCGAAACCTGGATATTCTCGCTTGGAAAGAAGACATAAGTTAAATAAGAAGGTGAAGAACTTGTTGGAAGTAACAGAAGATAACGTCAGTACACAGTACTCATATTCTTCAGCTGGGGAAACAAGGAACACGACTGCAGAACAAAAAGCACGAGGATCAGCACACTTGAAAGGTCAGGCACAGTTGCTGGACTCTAGTCCTGCAAGATAGCACCTTTTCTGCACCATCTGTCCCCCACAACTCTTGTCCTGGCATCTCACTTCTCTGCTGGCATCTCACACCTCTGCTGGCATCTCTTTGGACTGCTTCATCTGCACTGCCAAGGCACGGTGAAGTGACATCATGCGATATCATTTGTTCACATGGAACCAAATCCTGCATGTGATCTCCCATCCTGCGGTGCTGCCTTCCCATCTTCCAGGAAAGGGGTGGCAGGGGGGAAGAGCTGTGTTATCTACTCTAGGGGACTTACACAGTGCATGAGTTACTGTTATTGCTAGTTGCTAGAGGCAATGAGAGTCTGTTAACATTTGTTCTTGGGGTTATGTACAAATATACACATTTCTTTGCTTAAATTCCACACTTGGCATGAGAAAAGCATCTATATGTATGAAAGTAAGTATGAAAGTTGTAATAGACAAAATATCTGTGGCTAATTCTTTGGTGTTTTGTCCAAGAAGAAAACTCCAGGCCCATCAGTTTTCCTGGATGGTCCCTCCTTGAATGCCCAACATATTTTACTGAAAGCCCTTCTCTAAGCACTGTAATCTAATCTAGCTACCTAATTTCCAGCAGTGCGAGGAAGATCTGTGCTTGTAGCGAGGGTCATTAACTGTATCCTGGAAAAGACATCTACATACTTACTCTTCCATTTCTTTTCCTTTCTTTCCTCTGTTAAACATAACATATATGTACTATGTCTTCAGCAGGCACTCTTAATTTTGAAAGGAAAAAAAAAGATAATTATGTCCACGTCTTATTTCCCTCATTTTGTGAAACCCCTTGCACATACCTTCCTTCTCTTCAGTGTCAAACTTGAAAAAGGCAACACTAAGGTTATGAGTTCTCCGATGTTTATGGCTTGCAAAGCGGTGAAGAAAGATCTCAGTAACAGCTTGTCTCTTACTGCATATGAATCTAAGTCTGCCTTTGAATTAACTGGGCATTTCTATTCTCCAGTAGCAACAAGACTGGCGCAAGACCTAACAGGCCAGAACAATGCTGGGGGGAGGCTGGTCTCAGGGATGAGCCGGTGAAGTGCTCTTGGGGGTCTCTGGCAATGGAAGAACAAAATCCCAGTGTGGGCATATCTGCTTTTCTGCTCCCCCTGGGAACTCCACAAGGAAAACTCTGATCCCTTTTCATGAGGGAGGGAAGGCCCCAGATGAAAGTTTGCCTCCTTCTCTAAATCACTGCCTCTGAATTGTTTGGATGGCAGTTTCCGGTTCAGCAAGCGGTTCCTTACCAGAAAAGAAGGTGTGATTCAGCAAATTGTGAGTAGGTCACCCGGATCTAGAGATCTCATTAAGAACCCTACAGATTTACAGCTCTTGTCCTGTATGTCATTGTGCAAGGGAAGTGACTACAAATCAAAGGTGGAAAGAGACGTAAATTATCCTTCTGTGAACTGCGAGTGGTAGCCTTGGAAAAAGAGAAAATTACTCTAGTAAAAAATTAACTTGTATAGTCAATATTGCAGAAGGACCAGGAAATTGTAATTGTTGGCTTCAACCTTTTTCAGTGCACTGTGATACAATAATCACATTTTCTCTAATGATATACAGCACAGATTATAGTTAGCCTGTAGCTCTTTTTATGTGATCATCAAAAGAAGGTTAGTAATTCGCACGCAACAATTTTATGATTGCCGTGTCTTGCTGGAAATATCTGCATGTCTGCAGAAATCTGCCTGGCTTCTCTGCAGATGTGCTTATTAGATTCAGAGCAGACAAACACTAATGGAGAGCAGGTGGCAACTAGTTCTGCAGAAGAGACGAAATGGACGCAAAGGTCCTCCTTCCTCTTCTACTTCAGCCAGTAAAAGCAACGGCTTATTTCCCTCCCTGCCCACCATGGTACACACAGCATGCTGAAAGGTTGAGGAAGTGCGAGAAAGGGAGGCAGTGCTGTGATGTACCATGCCTAGCAATGGGCTGGGATTCAAAGGGGCAGGAGATCAAGCAAATTTAGTGGCAAAAGGTGGGCTGCCGTCTTTCAGTAACGTCCCTCAGCACATCCTTCTGCGCTCTTCCAACGCTTGGCTAATCTGATGTGAGCGGGGGAATCACTGTGGTCTGCAGGTCTGCATATTAGCCTAGTTTATTTGATCCCAGTCATTTTTATTCTGAAGCGTTTAAAGAAAAATAACATAAATCTAAAAATGAAGTCCTGCTAATTGTTTTGTTTGTTAGTTTTTCCCCAAAATGTTCGCTCTCCAGAGTGGTTAAGACAATGACAGTTTTACTAGAACAAGGATGAAGGCACTGGCAGAAGCGGGAGTTGTAGCTCCAAGACAGAGTTGTGGTTCTTCAACAGCCTCCTGATGTGTTAATACAAGACTCTAAAGCTGAATGTTTTGATGTTATTAAGTGGCAAAAAATACTTGAGCAATTCAGAAAGCACAACATCAAGGTGCTGCATGTGTTAGAAAGCCTGAGTTACTTGATGTAGTTCTGATTACTAGAATTTCTTAATGGGATTTAGATAAAAAATTTCCATTGGAGTAACTTTAATAAAAGATGCATCTAAACCTCCCTCTAAACTATTGACACACTTTACTAAAGAAAACTCACATATTCACAGCAGAAATATACATTTTGTAGACATATGCATATCTGTGGCTCCATGCTAACACACAATTTCTTTGTCAAAGTTACCAGTCCTAGTAAAGCCAATCGGAACATCCTTGTGAGAGGAGTTAAGCATGTGCCAAAGCCTTTGCTGTATCAGCAGACACCTGGATCCACCCTGGCAGTGGTGAGTCTGCTTGTAAATGAAGCACAGTGGCGCAAGCAGGCCAGAACTCCGCCAAGAACAGCAAAAAATTGGATAGGCTAATTGTAGTACAGCCAAAGTATTCTGGAGTGACAGAGGAGAAGGTTTGATTTTCAGGTATGATGGGTACCCCAGTCGATAATCAATTACCCTTTTCATGCCAGGACAAGCTCTTTAGTGCTAGTGCATTACTCTTTTCCTGAAGAAACTTGAACTTTAATCTGTAGCTAATCAGTGATAGTATTTTTTAATTTCATGTGCATTTTTATGTTCAGTGGGTACCAAATCTCTGATTTTGCATGCTTAGGAGAAAAATAATACTTTCATAATTCTGTATATTGCCTGTTAGTTCTCAGGAAAAGTAGACATACAGTGGCAGTCCAAAATAAAGAACTTGAAAACTTCTATCATCCCAGAGTGGGATTAAGATAGATTGATCACATACAATTTTTTGATTGAAGAAAAAATTCACCCGTTGATTTCTTCTGTTAGGTAGTCGAGCCAGCGAAGGATTTTTTAAAAACAACCTGCAGAGGGCAACCTCCACTTACAACACGACGCCAATCGCGGCCACTGTTTGTTTCTGCTTAGTCTGGAGGCACAGGTTTGGGCGGTCTAGGGAAGGAAGTCAGCCCTGTGTGTTAAGTTCTGTACCTCTGACAGGAGACAGCAAAAAGGCAAAAGGTGCAGGTGGATTTGTCCCTGTATGTAGTTGTGGAATTGAGAGGATAAGAGAGGTGAGCACAGTTGTCTCTAAGGCAGCGTCATTAAGGAGTACTTTGTCCTTTTAATCGATACATGGCAGGGGTTAAGTGTGCTCTGATTACTGTTAATTCTTTAAGACTGTGTCTCCAGGCCTTTACAATGTGCTGCCCAGGCTAACAGTCTTCACAGTGATATTTGGAAATCCAAAGAGAGAATAAATTGCTCTGTTACGTGTGTGTGTGTGTGTGTGTGTGTGTGTGTGTGCCTGTGCACGTATGTGTCTGTAAGCTGCCACAAACTGGATGTGGTAATATGACTTCTGGTGCTCAAGTTCTTTGCTGTAGTAAGCAGGCAGGGTGGTCTTTCAAACACAAAACCCTACTCACCTAGTGATTTATACAGCTATGTAATGCAATAACAGTAAATAAAAGAATGTCTCTAGGATTTATAAGCATCAATTTTCTATTTGAGAATTCTCAGTGGTGCAGCTGTAAATAACTTTTTACAGCATACACCCTTTTAAACAGCGCAGATTTAAAATTTGGCATGTATGAATGAAAAGCAGAGTATGCATATCCTTTAACTGTTGTCTGAAGGTGACATTACAATTTTTGTATTTATATTTTGTGATGCTGTAATTAAATCTGAGGGTTTTTTTGATGCCAGGGGTATCTGGCATCAAAAAACTAGCATGAGCAATGTGGTCCGTTTTTTATGCACGGTGGGCCACTTAACTGTCAGTGATGTCCATTGAGAAGTTATTTCCAAGGAGGTGATTTCATTTAAATTGTTGTCAGATCTGCTGACTGATTTACAGCGTGGTTGACTGGTAAGGGATGTGCTCAGATGGCAGGGCTGTGGTGAGCTGTCACTTTTCTCCAAGTGAACCGTGATTGTTCCTCATCACCGACAAAATGAGAAACAGGGCCCCAGAGCTGCAGTTTCCTGATGAAAGTACTAGAGGGCTGCACCAGGCTGTTTGTTTTTGAAGTTCTTAACTATATTCCAATAAAAGTATGCATTGACTTCATGTAGTCAGAATTTCTGAAGACTTTAGACATGCAGAGAGGAAACAAAGATGAATTTATGGAAAAATGGCCATTACCTAGCCAGAATATTTTTTTTACTAAATATGCAGTTTATCATGTTTCTAATTCTGGTAAGTTGGGCTTCAAGAGAAGTAGCTACTCTGAATGCACTCTAGTCTTACTCTCCTCCATCCAAGGGGATTTTTGCAGTTGTCATTTCTTCTGTAGGCGTTTCAGACTTTCAGATGGTCACTTAACATACTGTATATAATTGAATAATGATGATGCCATCTAACACAGTAACCAAAGAAAAACACCAAAACCTCCCTAAACATAACTACTGATTATTCTGTAGCATTATTTGACAGAAAGATGATATATGAAGCATTGTTGCTCCCCTCCCTTAGTCGTCTTCAGTTCTGCTTAGCTGTCAGTGACAGAAGAAACCACCAAAACATCTGCCTTAAAAAAAAATTCCCCATTCCTTTTTCAAATCTTTTATCTAGTCCTACGTACAGGAATCTCCGTTCTCAAGTATGCTACCCTTGAGGTCTGACTTATGTAATGTGCAAGGTTGTAATCTGCACGTTTTGGGATAATATTCAAACTGATGAGGTCAGTTGCAAACTCAATCTCCTTGCTTGATCCGTATATTTAGAGGATAAGGGATTTTCATTCACTGCAGCTGCTGTAACACTTTTAATCCTGAACACATTGCTAAAGGTATTTAACATCTCCTTCCTGTTACTATACCTTTCTATGGTTCTGTCCTCCTCTCCTAATTGCTCTTTATAATTCAAGATGCTTGAAGTTAACTTGATAAAGGGGCAGGGGGGAAGTTGCACTACTTCTTTTTGTATATTTGTAGTGAGGAAGATGGCTACAATATACCACACAACACAGAACGAGGAAGTGTTTGAACAAATTAGGATCCAGCACAAGGATAAGGGCTATTTTACAGGCTTGGGAGTAAACTAACAACATGGAAATTAGCTTTGACAATAGTTGCAGGTATGAAAAAAATACAGATAACAGCATTAATCCACATGGTGTGTAAGAGCCTACAATTATGCTAGCAGAAGCACTATTATCCAAGCATCTAAAACCACAGAGAAAGCAAGCCAAATAACTTGCTAATTGTGCTTTGTATGCAAAAAGTTCATGTTTGGTACATACAAACAGGACATTTTGTAACGGCAAGGGGAGGGAGAAGGCTCTGACTAAAAGCTCATGCAAAACAGAGATTGTATCTAGCTACAAAAAGCAATCACAGCATTATCTCCAACCTACCGTCTATTGGACTCTTACCTTTTTGACATCCCTGACTAGATGATACAGAGTGTTGGACGGCCCATGTCTCTGCAAAAGACAAATAAAGAAGAATAAAATAGTTTTGCATTGTCCAAAGAGCTGCAAAATATAAATGTTGAAACAGCTTTCTCACCTTAGTAGTTTAAAAGTCAGGCAACTGAGAGCACTTTGACTGTAAAGTGTTATCAATTAGAAAAAAAAATAAATTACAAGAGCATTATTTCACCTGACTTTTCTTTTGTACACAAACCCCTTCAGTAAGAAAACCACAAGAACCGCCACACTGGATGAAAACTAAGGTCCTGTATACCAGATCAGGCTCCTGGCTTAGGCAGAGCAGGAGGCAGCACCACATGCACAGCCTCTGGGAGAGGGTGGAAGGAAAAACAGCTGCTAAAGTGTCAGCCTCCATGCACTCAGGATCTCCACTTCCACCATTGGTGTCTCAGAGAGTCCCTGAGGCTGACGTAGCATCTAGGCTGTCGTGTCTGAAAGCCACTAACAGCTTGCACAGTCTGTCAATTTGCCCAGTCTTGGCTCCACCTGACATGCAAAACATTCTGCAGCAGACTCCCACAAATTCATTTATATGTTATGTGGAGAAGTATACTTTCTTTTCCGTTGTGTATTTGACTGATGCTGGTATTTTAAGAGACTTTTATTGGAGGTCTCCTTGGCTGTACTTGATGATAGATGCATATGTGCAGAGTCAGTGTTTCCATATATACATTGCTCTTGCCAACACTTAATTTTATGTAACCCCATCACTGAGCATGATCAGACTTTCCTGTGATTTTTCATATGCTGCTTCAGATTTGCCTACCCTGAATGTTGCTGTCACCTGCAAACATTGTCTCTTCAGCAGTTACTATTTTTCAGATCATCTCTAAACAAGCAGAGAAGCAGTGGTCCCAGTATAGGGTCTTGGATGACCCTGGTCATAATGTCCTTTTGTGGTGAGAAAAAGACTGTGCATTCCTACTCTGTTTTCTATCCATCAACTAGTTTTAAACCACAAGTGCCCCTTATCTTCTGTGCCATGACAGCTAAATTTCTTTAATAACCTTTGAGGTTTTCAAGTATTGTCAAACAGGTTTTGCAAAAATTGGTTGACCAAGTGCAACATCCTTATCCTCCTGCATGTTGACTTCAGAAATGGTTAAAAATTTCTAAGGCTTAACATTTTCCTCCAGAAGCTAGGTAAACTCTTTCTTGACATAAAATAGATTCCTTTGTCTATTAATTTTATTCTTTATTGTATTTTTACAAATTTGCCATTGCAGAAGTCAGGTTCACTGGTTTGTAGCTTCCCATGTCACTCTCAGGACTCATGTTGAAATTTGGTCATGCTAAGCTATTATGGATGCATTAAGTCATATGTCATAATTGGTAGTTTAGACATTTCACAGCCTGGGTCTTTTGGATCTCTTGCGTAAATAATTTATGGTGATTTCTATAGCTCACAATAAATTTGTTCAAAAAGGCCTTCTTTTAGGTCTAGAACTGAAGACTTTCCTCAAACTTATTCCCTGTAAAAACTGGCTTTGGTACAAGGACAACCATGCTTACCTCTGTAGCAAGAAAACACATAGGCTTTCTGTTTGTAATATGTAGATGCTAGTTGATAGGCAAAGTTTAGGCTGATCAAAGACCAAATGGGAATCTGTCTTAAGAGTGGCACAGATACCTATTCCTCTATATTTTGCACAAATTTAATGAGTTCTTTTCATATTTGATATTTTTGAAAGACTGTCTTCTGGTCACCATTAGTGTGAAACATCTCTGGATAACAGCCCAGTGTGGCAGCTTAGGATGGCAGGGCTTTGAAAAGTACTGGCAGAAAAAAGCTTTTTGAAAAGGGCTATGCGCTCTATCACATCTCTCTCCAACTGACAGAACTAAGAATCCTAAGAACTAGACAATGCTTTAAGTTTTTTTGCATACTACTTAAGCAATTTGAACTTACTGGACTCTCTCAGTAGGCAATAATGACGTGAATGTGTTTTGCAGTTGAGAAAACAGAAGCAATTTGAACCTGTGCAGTTTTATGTTCATTTTATGGGCAAAGATATAAAATTTGCAAACAGGCTTTTAAAAGTAAAAACTATCATTTTTGTAACATTCAGTAAGGACATAGGGGAGTCCTTCACTGTAATAGACCTCCCGAAGTCATCGAGTTTCAACCTTAAATTCAGAATATTATCCCAAGAAGTTGGCTTCTATTTATTTTCTAGTGGCTGCGTTTGATTAACAGTTGCAAGGTTTTTCTGAAACCATAAGGGCTTATACTGTCAGGTGTCACATATCACCACCCTACTGGTCCTAACTTGCCAGTTACTGTCTTCCAGCCAGGGCCATCTGCCTAAATCTCAGTTCTATCATGTTGGAATTGCAATGACCAGACATCAGCTGGTCCTGTCTGTGCGTTACAAAACCCATACAGCAGATTAGGTGGGCAAGACAAACCATGTTCCACTGTACAAGAGAGAAAGCTAAGAGGCAATGTGGACTCCTAACAAGGAAAATTTCTGCAGCAGGTGTTGGGTGCCTTGTGCATCATCATGTTGTTGTAACATGAATGGGAGCTAGAACAATGAATACAGAGATAGAAAATTTGCCTTAGGTTGGCCCTACCGTGTTGTACAATTCCTCTAGCCGGGAGATGGTGAGAAAACGATGCATGCTTACTCCATTTTCTATGAGTAATTTCACAAAATCCACTCTGTCCAACACCAGTGCATCCAGCATTGCTTGCTCAAGGGAGCCCACCTGCAAAGCAAGCGATTCATTCAGGCCGTTCCTGGACATCACAGGCTGTATCCGTCTGGTCCAGTCACCCTGGCACAAGCAAGGAACCCTGACAAAATTCTGAGGGTTGCTCTGCTAAGCTTAAAACAGGATAATCACAGTTTTAGTCTATATTGGTTTCTCTGATTCAGGGCAGCATTTCAAAAATGAGTGTAAGAGTGTTAAGATAAACATACTCTAGGAAATCCAGCTTAAGGCCAAGGAAGTGGAACCCAGGAAACTGGTGACCACACCTCCACGCTACTCAACACCTCATTATTATCTTTATTTCTTGCTTTCCTGAAAAAGATTTTATTTTTATTGGATATATTTGTTTTGTGCATACACTCACTTTAATTTTGTCTTTACTAGCTTTTTCCTCTGGGTGGAAGCTCAGGGAAACGTTGACACCCAGGAAGCAGAAATAGCTTCATAATTAGCATTTCTTTGAAGGGCCAAATGCAAGAGGTGTTCTTATGCAAAACCTCTCTTTTTTTATCTCTTTCAGGTTGGGGTGAGTTAGAAGGATGAGAAATTATCTGATAGTTCCAGCTTTTAGCTTGCAAAATGATTGCAGCTTGCAGCATTTATGCAAATTTTTGCTATGATGTGGAGATGGAGCAACAACGATAAGAACAGTTTAGTACCATTGAAATTACTCCTCTGTTTTGAAGCATACTTATGCCCAATATTGAAGACAAGATGAATAGTCCCATTCATTCCATAAGTGAAAAGGCAAGGATTTTTGAAACTGGCTTTATGGGGCAGCAAGCTCCAGAAACTGCCTTTACAGCAAGGATTTTAAACAGAAGCTTTTCCTTTTGTTATAATTTTTCCATGGGGAGTTGGCATATGAAATTTTCATGACGGTGACAAAACAGAAGTCACAGTAACGAGTATTGTGGTCCAATTAAACCTTCCAAAGGAAGACATGGTGGACTTTAAGGAGCTATAGGTATGGAAATAGTCCTTCTGTCTTTTACTGGGTGACTTCTGCCACTGTGAAATCTGCAACACAAGTTGGGAGTTGACTACTCCTCCACTGCACTACACAGCATTCAATAGCCCCTCTGTTTACAGCCCTCCCACTCCTGCAGAGAAGTATTGCCCAGGAGAGATGTGTTGGCCAGGGAGCCTGTCCCCACAGCTGGCAGCTGGAGCACAGGATGGGGCAGACCAGAAGCTGGCAGATGGATGTGCAGCAGCACTGGGCATGAAAGTAACACCAGCTCAGGTCTGCAGCCGCAGCACTTCTGTGGTGACATTGCTGATTATCTCTCGTGGTCCACTTGATGACTTCCAACATTTGTGCCCCGTGTTTTTGATCTCTGACTATCATCAAATTCAGCATTTGTACATAAAAGCCTATTGCTTGAGGAGCAAAAAGTTTTGCCTTTCCTTTAATTTATAGCCTAACATTGTAACATGGCTATAAACAGATACTTGTTTTTCCCAGCTTGCAGAATCACTGCTTGATAGTATAGATGTGTTGCTTTCCGTTTCTTTAAAGGTGTGGTCTCTCAGTGTCAAGGCATCGCTAGATGTCACCATTTCCTTGAACAAGCCAACATATTACCATCTTTGTAACCCGGCTTGTCTTCAGTAGCTGTGAATGGGAACTTTGTGTTTGGCTGGAAGCATGACTCAGTATATTTTAAACTGTGTTAAAACCACTGCTGCCAACAGAACGGCTTTAATGTTGTGTAGGGTTTAAAGTGTTTTCAGTAGAAGATGCTGTATATATACTGTACCGGCCACTGTTGCCCATAAATAAAGATCTGACTGCGGGCGATGTCTACTCTGTTCCAGGCTAATGCTAGGCTCAGCTGGTCTGGAGCAGATGCGTTAGCTCCTGTGTATGGAGGGACAGACAGGGATGAAGGGAGGAGAGAAGAAAAAAGAAACAAGCCATACATTAGACTCAGTTAACAGATCACCACTGTTATTTCTGTTTGTCAGAAGTCTCACAGATGTCCATGCCATTTCTGCAAATGATCTCACACTAAAAAAAACCCCAGACCTTCCATTATCCCTCTAACAAAGTACCGGTTCTCAAATCTAAATCTGTGGTTCTCAGGTTTTCTCATAAACATTAACTGCTTCCACACATCCCCTGTGAAAAATACAGTAGGTACACGTGATATAGGCAGACACAACTTGTGGTGAAGTGAACTGGTTTTCCTCCTCTTGGATGGGAAGCAAGAGAAGAAGCCAGGAGGAATACTGATTCAGCTGTAGGAATACGCGCGCGCACACACGTATGCACACAGTATGGACATGAGTGCACACATACAGACACGTACATCTAGCAATTACAAACAGGTTCAGCTCACACAGAGCCCACAGATTTCCACAGCTGTGCATTTTATGCACATCTTTTATGCATTCCCACTTGATAAGGTGGGGATCTGTGTGAGCATAGGAATGTCTCCTCTGTCTATTTGTACTGAGAGGTCCTGGTGGCGCAAATTTCCCTTCACACATGCAATATTCATGTAAGCATGATATAAATCTGGTGTCAAGGTATACTATATCTGAATTAAATAAGAAACAATGCAGATTATAAGATGAGTTTAGAGCTGTTTGTTTTTTGGAAGGGAGGGTATGTTTTTCCCTGTAGTTTTAATGGACACTGTGGGACATTCCTGCCCTGCTGTGCTTTTTTAATATTTCACTAAGGATTTCATGGTTATTAGCTGACTTGTAATAACAAAACAGTATTTGTGCTTCAGTGTCACAGGGAGAACTGGCCCGAATGAACTGATCAACCAAATAAATAAAGAGCCCTTCAACTTTTAACTACATAGCTGCTTGCAGCGATTAGGTGATTGTATAAAGGCTCATTTTTTAAAGGCCTCATACCTTGGTCTTTATTAGTTCTTATACTGATATCATGAAGTGAGGACAAACAAGAGTTTTTCATAACTTCAAAGCATTTCTGTCCCCATTTCAGTACTCTTCAAAATCATGCACTGTTCCAGCAGAAAGTGGACTCTGAAACTGGAGGCGCAGAAAACATAAAGCTTAACGCACTGGCTGCTGAAATTCTCTGTGAAGAATCCATTCAGCAGACCTTCAGGAAGCTTAGTCTACAGTTTAATTTCATAACTCTCAACTTTGCAGTCAGTTCACTGCCATGAAACTTTGCCAAGTACTTGGCAACACCTACAACAATTATTTGGGAGATGTTGGACTGTAGATCATTCAGATCACTTTCATTTTATTACAGAAATGAGCTCTTATAAAAAGGTAGGTGATGTAGGAGGAAGATGATAGAAAGAAATGAAGATGAGAAGAAAAAAGAGTGAAAACGGTAAAAGACCTTTCTGTCACTAAGAAGTAACGGGAACACCCCTTTATGTAAGACACAACTTCTCATTACAATATACTATGACATCATGGGGGATGTCAGTGACTTCTGAACATTTCTTGAGTTTCTTACACAAGCAACATGCAACATTCAAGAACAGAAAATATTTACCTTTGGGAAGGGAAAAAATGTCTCTATGGTTTTGCTTATAAAACCAGAAAAAACTACCCACCGTGGGTATGATAGTGTAAATTAAGTACAGAGAGCAAACAATGTTCTCCCCCTTTCTGAAGCAAACAACAGATCCTCTCAAAATGTCATTGGATCTCCTCCTTCCCATCCGTGTGCCTGCAGGAGAAGCAAGAGCTTTGGCAGGTGCTCAGGCAAGCTGTCTAGTGAGCAGTGGAGGAGGCATATGGATGAACTCCAAAACCCAGGGGCAGCCATGGCAGCTCCGCAGCCTGGCACCATTTTGCACATGTGATGGGGGAGCTTCACCTCCTGGTTTTCCTAAACTGACTGCAGCCTACAGTCTGGGTAGCCAGGGATGCAGTCTGGTTTGGAAACTGTTTTGGATCAGGAGTGGATCTGATGAACACGGGGAAGGAAGTGGACTACTTACAGTGCCCTCAGTTCAGCCTAAACTCAAGCCAAATCATAGAGGGTCCAGGTGAACACTTTCTGACTCCTGCAGGGAGCCTTCCCCAGTTTGTGTGGAGTGACGTAGCATTCCTGGACCTTTTTGTGCTTTAGGAAGAACCTGGCTGCTGGCTGAACACTGGGCGTTCTGGTGCATCTGATCATGGGAAAGAGCAACTGGCATGGGGCACCAAGCGGTGGCTACATCTTCAGAAAGGCCCCCAAGCCCAGCAGTTAATCAGAATTGTTTGCTGTGAGCATGCTTATTGCTCCAAATACTTAGCAGAGGGGAAAGCAAGCCATGGTCCAGCCTCTGTCCTTCCCACTTGCCTCCACGGTGTTAAAGGCTACCAGCAATAGACAAGTTTTCCTGTGGGTGCATGTGCAACCCTGGAGATGATCCTTTTCTCAGGGCTTGTTAATGTAAGGGTTCATTTCATTGTCTCACAGAGCCCTGCAGACATTTGACAGTTGAAGGAAATGTATGGTTTCTCAAGAGGGTTTTGTACTCCAGGTCCAAACCAGTCATCAACTAGAGTGTAGATTGGGCCTTACAGGTCTGCATGCTGGGGCTCTGATGCACATGGTGGGATGACTGCTCCCAGAGTGAGGTTTGTTGCTGGAAAGCTCTTGCACCCTTCTCCTCTTTCCTGTCTTCCCTATGTGGTCTTGAGGTGAATGTGGATCACATTGGCATTATGTAAGAGGAGAAGGAAAATAAAAGCTATCAAAGTTTGCTCAGAGCAGTTTGCAGATGCTGTTTAGTCAATTTTATTCCAGGATGGACTGATGACTTCTGACTTACGTGAAAAAGAAAGTGGCCAGGCTACTTCAGGTGGAATGCTATCCACTATTTAGAAGTAAAAATAATTCCACTAACATAAGAAAAACTCCGTAGAACAAATGTGAGATGGGTTTTCTTAAAATACTGTCTCCTTTCAATAATTTCCTTGATTGCATTTGGTGCCACAGAGCATGTGTTTCAGTCAGTAAAAAGAATCCAAAAAATGTCCTCTCTGAGGACTCATCTTGCTCATGAGCGTCACTGCAATGTACCCAAATCAAAGCGAAAGGATATTTGGGAAATCAAAGAATAAGATAGAGTTAATAATTTACTGCTCTCATCAACTCAATACAGGGATTGCAGTGGAACCACTTCTTAGGTCCTTAACACTGTCAGTGGTGAGAAATTGGCATTTCTGCTCCCCACATTTCTGCTTCATCGTGTGTCATGTCAAGATTATCTGCTTAGTTGCGTTGCATTATTGTAATTACTGTAGTATACTTACTGCTTTATATGGTGTTTTAGGCAATATGACCAATGTCTACGTACTATTTACTTACTATCCTGGTGTCTGTCTGAGCATAAGATACATTTAAAAGAAAGTTTTAAGACAATATGACTAATGTTTACCTTGGGACTCTTCCTTCCTTTCATCTGCATTTGTTGCATTTGGGATGCATTTGGTAATATTTTATTTCAGAATAGATACTGCTGACTGTAGATAGACAATGCAAAGATGGTGCAAACTTGAATGAACAAGAAGGAGATCTGGGTCTTTCAGGTTGGTTCCTGCAGGTGTTAACTTTATACTCTCAGCCGTCCATCCAGGAGCACTTGGATATCTTGCATAGATTCCTCTGGTAAAAGTCAGGTGATCTATCCAGTATCTTGGCCCAAAAATACAACGCTCCTTGATGATAAAGCCTGGGACCATAGACTTAGCTCTGTATCCTAGGTGAGCTACGGTACCTGTACATTGTAGGGTACATCGTGACCTTGCAGGATCCCAGATTACTGAAGAGTTAGGCTACAGGCTTTTATATACTGGCTAAAGTTTACTGTGATGAGTGTGAACTTCTAAAAGATTCTCCTGGAATAGTCTATGGTACTTAGTGCTCAGGAATCTGGAAAGCTGAAATGACACAAACCTGCTCTATCTAGACCTAAACGATTCTTGGAGACTCATTTCTGTAGTGGTTCTAAGCATGCCCTTCCAACCTAGACAGTTCTATGATCCTATGATTCTATGCCAGTGTCCTCTTTGAATCATCATTTAAAGAAAAGAATTAGATTAGAGAAAATAGCAATCCAAATCAACTTTCTGCTCTGCATCTCCGCAGGTTTTATGTTGTCTTCTGTTTCAGCAACTCATTGGTGAAAAGCCTGTGTTTCCACTGCATTTGCTACAAGCATCATTTTGGCATTTAGCCAATCAGTTGACGATAACAAAGCTGATAGCAACAACAGCTCTAAAGGCAGCAACCAGGTATCTGGCGGAACTCTGAAAACCTTCAGTGTTAGTGATTTCAGGGCTGGCAGACCATCACACTGTCTTCCAGGACCATCTGATACCACATGATGGCTGAATGGGCATGAATCATGACTTACTCACAGGCTGGAAAGTATGCAGAGACATCAGACCTGCATTAGCCTAACATGGTTTATCTCAGAAGGTTACGTGGCTGTAATATTACTATATGCATATACTACACAGCACCTCTTTCCCAATGCTGACAATTGCACCGGGAAGACTTCTGCAGCACCAGCTGAAATATGGCTGATGCTGCTAGTATGCTCCAGACATTGCAACAGCTTCGTGAACTAGGATCTTTGATGCCACTTCAAAGCAATTATATTTTAGAACATCTCCATATGCTGTCTTTAACTTCCCTGTCATATGCCTTCTGCTCAATTAGCAGCTGCAAAAGGACAAAATCCATTACTGTTTGAGTTCCAACTGTTCAAGTGAAGATACAGTTAAGCTGTATCAATAAATTTACTTGCTACAAATTTATGCAATTGGAAACTTACTTCCCACAGTCTCT
>VXAK01028022.1:23246-36493 GCA_013399435.1 Arenaria interpres | reverse complement strand
AAAAAAAAAAAAAGAATTCACAAGCCATATGCTGTTGTGACATCCATGCAATGTAAATTGATAACCAGATTGGATGCCATTCCCTAGTTTATTGGAGATCACTTCCAAGAAAGATAGATCTGCTGACAAGATTAAACAAGTGACTCATGAAAACAAACAAGGAAATAATCTCTCATATTCAGTTCAGGGTTTGGGGCTTCTGGAATATCCCGTCCAGGAGAGTTCCTGCGTTGGCAGTGTGCCTGATGTGGGTTTAAAAAGAGACTAGCTCACTGCAAATTTTACACAACAAACAGGAAATGATACTTCATGTTTTGCAGTCCTTGTCCTTCTCCTCTCCATGTACAAATCACTCACACCAGAGTGGGATCAGTAATTAGCTGGTGTGCGCCTTGAATACTGGCTGGCAAGAACTGCAAAATTTTCATCAGTGAGACTGAGAGAAAGTAACCAATAATCATTCCCCAGTTCCATACTTTTCTTTGCCCCCTTTTCACATAGTGCTGAAGAGGTGAAAGAGATTAAATCCTGAATCTAAACTTCAAGGAATCCCAAGGTCATTCAGACCCAGTCTTCAAATCCGTTTACTGGTAAATCAATAGACAAGTGGTTCGGCATTGCCGCTTTAGATTTCTTCACTTGGTGAAAACCCCAAGTGTCTGTCAGCCTGATGGGGTATATATACAGAACGGCAGTATTCCTTTTGGGGTGGGCCAGAACCTTTGTAAAAAGACACGGTATTAATAAGGATGACTCACCTGAGACAAGAGATCTCATCTTTGCACACATTGATTAAAAAGTTACATGGACTTTCATTCCCTGTGATCAGAAAGCTCAGATTAAGAAGAAGCATCTGATAAATCTAATCTTCATTGAGTATCTTGATAATCAGAAAGTGCTGATGAGCAGGAAAGATGAGGTTTAAGTTTTTGTTCCTCTGGCTCATGATTATCAAATCAAGATTGTCAGGCAAGCATGAAAGGAGATGTCAAAATTACTTACACAGGTCCGGGCACCTTCTCAGCTAGCATAGGTTCTCTGTGTCCTGTACTACTATTATGAACAGAGAAGGTAATTTCATTTCACTTAGGAGATGACAGGACCAGTTAGGCACTTGCAAAATGGACATTCCAGATCAGAGAGGACTACTCATATAGCCAGATTGCAACCATAGTACAGTTGCTCATGTAAATACTGGAAAAGAACTTTTCAAACAGAAAACAATCCCTCCCAGGCCCATGTTTTATATTCGACAGCTTCCAAGAGGCAGCTTTCAAAGTGGTAAAAGACTCCAGGGATCTCTGTTGCTATTCAGACCTTGAAAATATACTTAGAAAAAGTGGAATCACAGCTTTAAGACAATCTGTATCTTAGTAACAGAAAGCAAGAGCTGTAGTTTCAGCGATTGTCTTAAGAACAAATGTGAAGAGAATATACTTTACCACTAGGGATAATGAAGGATCCAGTTGTATTTATGATAAAAATTAAAACATTTCCTAAGGATAGAAAATAGAAATTTGGTGATGGATGCAATTCTTGTTCCTTGCTTTTAATTTCTTTTTGCTTTCTTTGCCTTGATTTATATTGTTTCTGTGTGATGATGTCCAAAATGCCTTGAGATTTAATTATGCAGATGGCTAAAACTTGTTACCTCAGGGTAGGAGCAAAATAGTCATGTTACTTGAAGGACAAACAACTGGTATCTTGATTGAAATGAGCAAAAGAAGTGGAGAAAGGAATACCACAGAAGCCTAAAGAAACAAAATCTACTGGAGCAAAATAATTCCAGCTCATTTCCTTGGCTGGTAGCTGTCAGTTTGCAATCATACTTTTGAAGTGGCCAGTGCTTGTTTACTCCTCCTGTCTTCCTCCTTTTGTGTTAAATGTTTGAAGTAACATTTTTCAGATGGGATTAATAACTGTGTAAAAGGTACAATACTATTTTGCTTGGTTAGGTGAAAGTTACTCAAGCTTTCTACCTTTTCTTTTAATATGGCAGGCTTTTGTGAGCCTGCCCAGGAAGAAACTGAAGAAAACTGAGCCCTGAAATAAGCAAGAAAAATTCCCATACCTTCTGAATACCCAGTAAATCTACTAAATGTTTTTTTATGACTCAAATTCAGGCCTGCCACATGGCATTATGTACCCTCTTATTCAGGTGTAGGGGTGGCAATAACATGTTGACAACTGCTAAAGAGGCTCATGAGGCACAACTTTCCCCAGTCACCTTTGGAAGTACATTCACTAGTGTTTCTCAGATTCCTCTGTAGAATTGTTTGCTCCATCTTATTCTTTGTTTTTAAAATCAGTATGGCCTGTACTACATAGCACAAAACAGTCCAGACAGCAATAAGATGATCATGGTGATCAATACATGCAATTTGTGAAAATCATATTTGGGGAAATAGCATATAAATGGAGGGTTAGAACCTCCCAGCCCTTGTCCTAGGAGAATAATCCTTCATCAAGTAAGTAAATGTGCTTTAGAGCCTTTAAAATCTCACCTTTTTCTATATTTACAAGCAGATATTAAATTACCTGATAATATCATATTTTGAAGGTATCCAAGCTAAGTGATGAGTCTGCAAGACCAGGGTTTATAAGGTACTGTAGCAACAGCAGATTTATTGTAAGACGATCTTTTAAGAGCACATTAACATGAAATGGCTTAGGAAGATTTAGCGACCTATGAAGTTTAAGATTAAAATCCCTACCACCCCAACAGCTGAGTTCTTAGCTCTGCCAGTGCAGGCTGGAAGGAATCCCACACGGGATCCTTTCACACATCCCTTTCATAGGATGGCTACTGATAACATTTTACTTTAACAATAATGTCAGTTTTATCTAAAGAGAGACAATCTCCTTCTGGAGCTTCTACTAGCCAGCAAGGCAATCTAACTCTGAGAAGTTCTTTGGCTGTCTGCTTGTTGAGTACTAATCTTCTCAGGTAATTGGTGGAGGGGTCACCACTGATATTTCTTGTGATGCATTAGCAATTGTGGATAGAGAATTGAAATTCAGAAAGGAAAAACAGTAGCTATTTAAACATTAAAGAAAGAGCTGGATTTGTATAAAGCAGTTAGAGCAAAAAGTATACCTCAATTTCATGGTATAAATTTACCATCTCGATACGGTAGACATTGTCAATAAATGCAGGTTTCAGCACAGCAGAGACACAGAGTTAATCCATTTGGATTGATACTGACTCACTGTGGAGTGAAACTCCATTACCTTTTAGTAATGCTGTCAGGATAGCTAAATCAATATCCTGATGTCCTTCTGATCCCATGCGAAATACTGTGATCTGAAATGTTAAAAGACAATACCATTATTGAAAACAGGCTAATTTTTTAAAAAATAAATTAAATCAGGGCAGCATAATTTGGATCTCAAAATGTCCTGATGGCTACAAGATGATCTTACTTTATGTGTTTTATAAGAAGCTTATTAGGTAGGATTAACAGTCAGTATTTTTTGTGAGATAAAATTTGCTAAAGAGAGAAGTTGTATTAATGAGCATATGGGAGAAAAGTCTTCAGTGATACATGGTGAAATTAGAGATGAAGGAATGTTCTACTAGAGTAACATTAGATTTAGTATTCCCAATACATTACTAGTAGGAGGAATTAGGTGTATTAGTAGGTTGTGGACCCAATTTACAGCATGGGCATTGAATAAAAATTTTCAACCAAAATCAGCAACCTACTAAACCTCATGATTTTATATAGCAGAAAGTTAGGTAAATAATCTAAGAATTAAGCTTCTAACAGGTCCAGAAAAAATCTTTAGCCATGTGTGGTCAGTGACCTATCACTATAAGATGTAAACTCTGAGGCAGTGAGGTGAGATACACAATTCATAAAGAAAAAGAATGAATACAGTGGGACTGTGCTTTCAAGCCAGTTTCACTCTTGGTTAAAACTGCACAGGAATATATAGAAGTGTAAATCCCTTTGCTCCTTTTGTTGCCATGGCAATAGCTGCTCTTGGGCCTCTGCTTCTTGTGAAGCAACTGAGACTGCAGATTTTTATTAGTGCTTTTCCTTTACTAATGAAACCTATGCCAATATTATGATCTGAATATCTGTTATGAGCGGTTTTTTTTTTAATCTTTTGCCAGTACAGACTGCCTCATTTTTTTTTTTTTAATTAAGTGATACCTTTAATCAGGAATCATGTAAACATCTTTTGCACTCATATTCAGCCTTATATGTTGTCCCCACATCCCTAAATTCCTACTCATATAACACCCCTGAACTGTGGCAACATCTGGGATAGTGATCAGCAAACATATGGGCACAAAGAGTGGTGTAGTGTGATGGGGAAGGGAGATATATAAAGTGGTCAAGGCTAAGACAACACCTTGGTGACAAGCTTCAGTTTGCCAGCTGAAATAGCTCTGTAGTGTGCATCCCAAGAAACCCAGTGTAGCCTTCCTGTAGCACTTATTTTACCTTCACTCGAACCTAAAACTCTAGATGCTCTAGCTGTTCAAAGGGAGGTAAGAGACTTCGGCATCAGTGACAGTAAGTAGTACAGCTAGATAAAATAATAGGAAATAATAGCTCAGTTAGTCAATTGATTTAGATGATGCCTAAAACAATTAATGTGAGAAAGCATTTGTGTTAGGTGTCCTCCCCAGTTAAAGCAGACTTTTCAAATAAGACTTAGTTTGACCCTTCAGTGTGTTCTGGAGACAGTAAGTGAGTGAATGCAGTGCTGCCACATAACAGTCTGATCATAACATCCTCACAACGCTTTGCAGTTTCCTACACAAATTTTGCAGCAAGAGTCATCTGTGTAGCACTGAAGGGAAATGTGACAGCCTGGCAAGCAGATCAGCAAATGCTGGGAATGCCTTGTTTTCATCACTGTGCTTGGTGGCACCACTACACGGCAAATGACTAGGTGACCCAGGACTTGGCAGTGCTAGGTTAATGGTTGGACTCAATGATCTTAAAGGTCTTTTCCAACCTAAACAATTCTATGATTTTATGATTCTAGAAGCAAAATGTCCTTCTCCTTCTTTAAAGCCAAAGGTGAAGCAGTCTGCACATCAGGGGCTGAAAATATTGAACTTTTTCCTGTTGTTGTTTCTCATGGTTTTCGGAAGATTGATTCTTCTTTCCACATTTGCCCTAAAGCTTGAGCAATGTTTTTGTTTATTCACAAAGTGGAGGATTTAAAACAGGACTGTGCTGTAATTGCAGTCACAACTTTGCCACACCGTTGATAAAATCTTTGTTGATAAAATCGTAGTCCTTATATGCAGCATTCTTCAGTGTAACTTGCATCTTTGACAGATATGCTGGTTGCTTCTACTATTGGATGGCAGAGGTATTTGAGTATAGTGACATTAGCTTTCAAATGACTAAAGGAAAATATTTCTTCATGGCTCTGCACAATGAATTTTGGAAGATGAGGCTTAAAGCTGCAGCATGCTGGCTGCTGAGCCACTTGTATCATCATCACTTCTACTTTACCTGGCAAAGCCAGATCATTATCAAACCATGTAGGTGCAGCTTTTGTTCACCTTCAGTAACTATTTATGATGCAGGGACAAGACAATGGGACTGGAGGAATATTGCAGCCATAGTTTGAGTCCCAGACTAGCAGCTTGTGAGGAACCCCGAGAACCTTGAGCAGGCCTCTATTGCTTATCCAATGCAGCTTTATGTTAGGCTGCTGTTGTGCTTGAATGATTCATTAATGAAGGCTGCACATTCCCCCTGCCTTTTCTCACAACTTTTGTTAGAAATGCATCCCCAAATGCTGCCCCCCCCCTTTTTTCCTGTCATGTTTAACTATGGATAAATAGAGAAAACAAACAAGCTTTGTGAAACACTGAGAGACAGAAGAACATACAATTTGTTGTTGGATGAGATCCTAGTGCCTTGTCCTAAAAACTGTCTAGACCTTTCCAGAAAGACAGAATGAATTTTGTTACTGCATTTTATGAGTACAGTTATGAGGGGACAGCATTTGTTCCAAAAACAGGGATTTACTTCTTTACTTACACAGTCTCTGTAGTTTTTCCAACATCCATTAATCTTTGTGTCAGAGGCATGATAGGGACGCATTCTAAAGTATTTATGCAGACTTTACACTTAGAAATGTTCAATATCTCTAGGTCTCAAAAACACCTGTCTGTCTGTCTTGCTGGAGACCTGTTCTGGTGATTTCCCCCAGTTAAGAGGTAAGAATTTTATGTTTGCAATACACTCATCTAGTTTCAAGAGCCATTAATGTATCTGACATCTTGCTAGTTGCCATTTACAGATACTCCGGTGGGTAAATCACTGCAGAGAACTGAGAAACCATACCTTGGTTAAAATAGTCCTAGAGCCCTGTTAGAATGGGCTACAGATGCTACTGCACTAGTGTATATAAAACTGCTGTGCTAAAGGAAAATAAGCTCTATTCCCAGCTATGTCTTGCTCAATGAATGTCTGCCACTGAGATGCAAAAATAGCAGTAAATTAAAGACTCAGAAACCCACTTAATAGCTCATTACTAAGGAAAAAAAAAAAGCCTTTCTTCTTTAAATGAAGGCACAGTGTCCAGCGCCTAAGAGCCATTCAGCTCTAAAAAGATCTGCTGTAGATCTGTTTAAGCCTGTTGTTGAGTCCCAGCCTCTGTGTAACTTCATGAACAAATAAAAGGAAAAACAAGCTAGTAAGGTGTCTATACGAAAACCAGGACATTTAATTATAAAAAAATAGATCCCAAGAAGTGGGAGTTAAAAAGTAATACATAAGACTTGCTTACCCTGGCAAAAGAAAGCAAAGGGTAAAAGTTGCAGTATCAGTCAGACTACCACTAGCCATTCTTTTGTGTTGCTGTGAAAAAGTGAAGACAAGTTTAACCTCAGAGATTTTCTTTATGCTGATCTGATTCAAACTGTTTCTATTTTTCTGAGCATAATGAAATTGTATCAGAGAGAAAAACTACCATTTACCCTACTCAGCTATTTCTTTTGAGCAGAAAAACAATTTACTTTCAAAGAAGAAAGAAATCCAAACATCAAGTACTCTTTTTTCTTCCAGGGATTTGGGTCGCATTATTACTTCCATGTAGCTGGTAGTTTCCACTGTTGATGTTAAGCTCAATTATTTTAAAAGAACAGGTTTTTTTCTGTTCGTCCTCTACCACCTTGGCTATTTTGGGGTTGGTGGTTTTTTGATTTCCTCCTTTCTTTCCTCAATGTTCACACTGTGTATTGGCTTGAAAAGGCTTTTTCAGGTAATTGCCTGAGGCATCTCAGTGAACAGCTATGACTTCCAACAACAAGCTTTTTTTAAGATATATTTTTCTTCTCTTCTTTATAAATATAGTAGAAGCTGATGTTAACATTGCTTACAAATACAAAGCTGCATTGCACAGCACTGAAGAGAGTTAAATATTCAGATGAAAACACACCTGAAACAGACAGGCAAAAATGACTCTGAGCTCCCAAGAAAGGTTGCACCAACAAGCTGCAAAAACACTCTTAATAGGCATCCAGATTCTTTCCAAATGTAACTCTAATGTGTGGATTTCTTTTGGTATGCTTATAGTGATCTACTTGCAAAGTACAGTAGATATCAGCTATTTCCAATTCTGGGGGCAGCTGTGCAAGGACCATCAGCTCTGCTGGGCTCCTCTCAAGAGGAGGTGGTTGGGACCAACCAGCCAAACCCTTCTGTCTCAAGACTACCTCTCATTTGCCTCCACAAAACCTGCCTCAGTGAAATGAGTAAGATTTGCCCTTAAAAGCAGGACATGCCCACCCCAGNCAGGAAAAAAACATAACTGTGTCCTAATTCTTCCCAGGAAAATGTGCTAGGAAATCACTGAGGAAATCACTGAGCCAAAACAGACCTACTCTGCAAGCACAATGATTGCAGCACATGGTGATGCAATAATTGCCAGCAATAATTACAGTCCAGCAGGGTAGAAAACTAGTTTTCAGGCAGGGCAGGTAGAAAGCAAGTGAAAAACAAGAGATGGATTAAAAAAGCATCAGGATAGAAAGCAAGGTGTTGGGGGTGGTGGGGAATAGGGGGAAGAAATTGTCTGACCTTAGACTCTATCAAAAAGCACTCATATTAAACCAGCTCTGCTTTCTGTTTAGCACCAACTCCATTCTTGTCTGACAGGTTACTTTTTCTTTCCCTTTCCCCCATGTAGTTTCTGCCTCAGCAGGGTCAGTTTAACATAGTATGATGCATTCTGTTTTCATGCCTTCACAGTGATACTGCATTGTACTTCTATAAGCAATCGGGTAATACTGTCTTACCCTAGAGCAGTGAGTACCAAACAGACTTTCAGAAATTATTCACACTCTGAGAGACACAGATATTACACTCCTACCTAGGATTTCCCAAGTTCTGTATGCATGTAAATGCGAGGTTACCTTAGAAATACAAATCACAGCTATAGCTATCCATATGCGGATGTGTACATGTGGCCTCCTTAATGTCAGCTTCCAAACCAAAAGACCAGCTAAGAAGAGGGTATGTCAAATAGATGCTGAGGAGGGAAGATGCGGTCAAACAGAAAGCCAGTGAAGTCATTGGTGAGACAACCTGTGAAGTGGCAGGAGCGCTAAGATACTTAGGAGGACAAAGACCAGGTTGTAATAGGTTGTAATAAGTTCTAATCATGAAATTTCTGAATTCTTACAACTGGCCCAATTCCTCAATAACTTTTCACATTTCTGACCCTGACTAGACTGGGTGAAGCAGACCTATTGTGTGTGGAGCAGGCAGGAGTCGTGCAGAAGACAGGCCCGAAACAGTCCCTGATGAGCAAATCATATAGATTATAGGAAATTCCTTGACACAAAATTTTGTTTGTTTTGCTTTATAGACTCCTCTCTAGGCCAGCAAAGCTCTGTCACACTTTGCAATGTTCAGGCCTAGCTGGATATATAAATGATAAACCTTCATCCATATGGGCTGCTATGCTGCGAACAGGTTTGTACGCTATACAGACAAGCTTGATTTTACCACACTACTTCTTTTCCTAGGACTTACTCTGGCAACTCCACAGAGAGGGAAGAGCTTCTTCTGTTCAAGGCCAGTATAAGGGCCCAGGACTGAATTTGAATAGCTATGCAGCATCAGGCTGTACTTAGCATTTCTAAAATACTCAATTACATGGGATCATTTCTTTTTTGATAGTATGGTTAACCTCAGTCACTTCAGAGTAAGAAGAGTGAGCTGAGATTTTTAGTTTGTATTTGTTTGGAGAGAGAGGAAGCACACCACCGAATCAGCAGGGACAATGCAGTGCACACTGCACAGAAAGGCATTTTACCCTCTGTCATGGAAGAGATGAGAGATGAAGAAGAAAAATCATTCTGTACACCTCAGATTGACAGTGCCTGCTGACTAGGCAATGGATAGGTGAAAACAGAGGAAAAAAACCAGCTAGCAGTGATGAGAGCAGAGAAAGCATCCAAGAGTGCTCTTTCCATGCTGTATTCATAGCATTTTATTAATGCTGCAAATTTTTCATGCTTTTAGAGGTAAAGTGGTTTCTCCCTGTCATTTCACTATGACATCAGGAGAAAATCTACAGTGATTTAAAATTCATTGGAAGTGATTTTTTTCCTGCGGTCTCCAGAAAATTTTTGAATGTGTTTAAATCTCACTTCTGACAAACTAAATTGTTTGTGTGCATCTCAGTTGCAAAAGTAAAAAAAAATAAATCTCTCTATTCTACAAAAAGGCAGATGCAATTGCAAATACAATCTGAAACTCTCCTGTTTGAGAACATTGGTTGGTTCAGCAAAACAGGCAATTCCTTCCAATGTACATGTTGACATTTATAATTTAACTAGGCCTACTGGAATATTTCAAAGGAAAATTACCCTGAAAAGAAAAATGAGAGTTTGATAAAACAAAACATTAAAGGACATCAGTTATACAAAGCCTCAAAATGGTTCAGGTAAAGAGGGGAAAGCATTTGTTTTTTTTCTTGCAATGAATAATCCTGTTTAACTCAAGGGAAAAGCTGCTTGACATGGAGACATAACAAAGATCAAAGCGAGCAGGTGAGTCAATGGATAATACTCCAGAAGAAAGGGGATGGCCAAATAAGTGGAAATGCAGGAGCAGAAATATTAGAGAGAATTATGTTCAGGGAGAAACTAAATTAAGTAGTCTCCTATTCTGAGGAGTAAGAAAGATAATTCCAAATAAGGAAATAAGAGGGGACAGATGTGAGGGAGAAGTTTGAATGCTGATTGTAAAGTTTCAAAATTTTACATCTCCTTCTGCTTTGTGGCAGCACAGCAACACCTCACATTTTTCTTTGATCCCATAATTTGCCATAGACTGATTGTAAGAAACAGGAAACAAACAAAAAAATTCCGTGCTTATTAGAAAGGCAGCAATTCTGCAATTGAGGAGCCATCTAGGTGCACAGAAAATAATTTGACAGGAATTACTGTAAATGTTTGGCTTCCCCTGTGATTGGTAGCTTTTGTTAAAGACTGAGACAGCGGTGTCTACCCCTTAATGACCAAAGAGAAAAGGCTATGGAAATCTCTGGGACTGATCTGTCCCATGTAAAAAACTTTATATTTTATAATGTGCAAATACTTTTTAAGCTTTACAGCAGTGTCAACCTTTTGGAATGGAATATGTGTATTTTCCAGTGGAATAAATGACCAAAAAAAAGTTTTGGCAGTGAAAACATTGAAAACAATCCTTTTCCCTTATACAGCAACTTTCATGCTGTTGTTACATTAGGCTATTTATCACTTTATTCAGGCAGTGAAATACCAGTCCCTGATTTTAAAGTTGAAGAAACATAAGTAAATGTAAATTTTAAGTCATATAGTATATAAGCAGGGGAATAGAATTTAGGTGTTGTCACTTAAGTCACTGGGCTGTGTACATCAACTGACTGTGATGATAAGTACAGATGTGCTTCCTTATAGACTTGCAGTGTTGGAACCGGTTACGAACAGCCATGAAGAGAGAAATGCTTTTGGGTGATGAGATAGGCATTTTCATTCAAACATTGGTGTAATCTGAGCTCTTCCATCACCCTGGTTCAGGAAAGAAATGTGGAGTAAATGCGATGTAGTTCACTTCCTCCATCTCTGCTACAGTAGACGTGGTTCTTGGAGGTATTGAGAAGACGCTACCTTTATTGATTTTCTTCTGAAAACATAAAGTGACTTAAATAGGTAGGAAGGGATGTGAATAGGACAGTGAATAAAATAATGAAGCTTGATCACCAGGAAGGCTCTGACATCTGAGTCCCAAGCAATAGAAGTTAAGACCAATTTAAACCTAGTAAGCAAGAGTTTATTAACCTCACTGGTCCCACAGTAGCTATTGTCCACAAATGTTGATCCATTGATGATATAAGAATCATACATGTGTTCCAGTACATACTGAGAAGCCTGATGCTTCTAAAGGAGATATTAGCTGCTGTGTAACTCCATCAAATGGCTATTTTTCGCAGAAAGCACTCCTCTTCTGACAGAGGAGCAGGCAGCCATGCCACATACTGGAGGAGTTGGAGTCAACTTCTATCTGTGTGTCTCTGACCTTCTGAGTAAGACCTGTCTGTGTACCATTTGAGCTTTGTGACACTTAGAGTCACAGTTGCATGTGGTCTTCATGTGGGTGGGTGTCCCCATACGAGTCATATTAGGTCATTCTGGGAAACTAAGAACTAGCAGCAAATCACAGTCTTAGACAGCTCTACTCCTGAATAAATAAGATCCTTTTGGCACCTAACCTTGGATCTGGAATGTCTCTGCCCTCCCACTAAACTAGCAATCTTGGGTAGGACAATTTCTGTAAAAATCATCCAAGCAAAGTAATGTCGTTCTGGGCTTTTAGTGAGATAATTTAACCTGTAACCTATCTCTTGCTTACAGATACTAAGCAATGTAAAACTGAATTGTTTTTTCAAGGCAAAGTTTAATAAAAAAAACCATGAATGATGTTAAAAACTCATAAATGAGATGGATAGACCTAATATTTTGTTACTTAAGAGAAAAAGAACTCAGTTTGGTTATGCCTCCTGCTGTATATACTGAAAAATTATGTCTTGTAAGTCATTGCCCTAAACAATATTGTCTGCAGGACTCACATGCACACATAAGTCTTCTAATCTGAACTGAAAATGCTGACCTTAGAAGGAATTATGGTGAGTTGGTTGGGTGGCTAACGGTATTAAAGTAGTGGACTCCTGATCCATCTTAAACTTCAATTTCTAGTTTTGCTTTGTAACATATTTTCAGGTAGTCTGACAGTACATAGGTAGCCAGGCTGGTTTGCTAACACAGAGAAATCAAGCAAAAATAGCCACAGACCATTAGTTTCCTAGATGGTTTGCTGGTGAGTCCAAGTAGGTAGTATTTGGAAAAGATAGCTCACTTAGTGTAAAATATTCCTACAGGACAGTAAATTTGCAGTTATTGCTGCATCTATACAGAACCTGCATCTCATACAGTGAGCTTCTCACCTATGACTAAGATATTCTAGCAGTAATGAATGGGTCTCCATGCCCCATCTGAGGCCACAGAAAGAGTATTTATATTTTCTAAGAAAGGCAAAAGAAATTACAACTCCCCAGACACAACAGAGCCAGAGAGTAAGAAAGGCTTCTGAACAGTATTGTGGAGTTTATAAAATGCATTGAACCCTTTCAATTCCCTGATTGCAAAAATTAGTCTATATTTGCTGTGTCACACAGTACTGTTTTGCCTTCACTTTAGTTACTGGGACCATTGGCAGAGCTGTATAATGATTCAGGGTGCATTTCCCAGAATTACTTGTTAACAGTGTAAATGGGGTAATGGATATTTTCACAAGCTTATATTTTTAAAGGGGAAAGAAACATTCTAAATTCAATTTCTGCAGTTGCAATTTTAATCACAGAACACATAGGAAGAGGTTTGTAAAATCTAGGGCACTCCATCAGTGATAATTTGTGCAGGCAGTATGCACCAAACAAACCAGAAAATGTCTACTTACTGAATGTAAGTAAGAAAAGGTATATTTGTCTTTGCAGACTGGTGCTGAAAGTGGCATAGGAGAGGTTCAGGGTGGACAAAGTAACTGCCTAAATTGCACACTTTTGCTTCAGCAGTAGGTCTGACATTCTTGTGCTTTCTGTCAGCAGAAGCCCTACCTTATCTGACAGCAGCTGAAAAGCAGCTGGTGGGATCAAAAGCTTTTCAAGGCTTCACTGTAATACAACAGCTGCCTTTGTCTTTTTTTTTTCTTTTCTTTTTT
>VXAK01028022.1:0-23208 GCA_013399435.1 Arenaria interpres | reverse complement strand
TTTTTTTTAAATGTATATAGCTGCTTTGCTCTTGGAGCTTGTTCTCTGAATTACTGAAATAAAACCCCCAGTCCTAGGATTAGATTTTGTTCTCTGTGGAGTCAATGGCAAAGCCCAGCTAACTTCATCTGACTTCTTCGCAGCTGAAAAAACAAAATATGTTTTTATCTCTTTAACAAAAAGAAATCAAATGAGGTTTGCAGAATTTAAAACTACCTTTTAATCATCATTTTAATACTTGCTAACCGAGGTAGGACCTAGGTACTAGACTAATCCTGTTGATTTTCACTGACTGGATAGGAGATTTAACCTTCATCAAAACTGGGAGAGTTGCAACTGTCACTGGCATCTCCATTTAGACACAGAGGGCTAATTAGCATCAGTACACTTTACAGTGGAAATCTCACAGGGTGTTTCTGTGGCAGAGACAAGAGTTGTTTCAGCAACCAGCAGGCCAATAGCTACATGATGCTTTCCTGCTCCAGATCTTTACTGCCAAATTACACACTGTTCACAGCAACTATACTCCTGTAGGAAATACAGTTGATTTTTACTGTTTGAGAACTCACCGATCTCTCTTTTGTCTCCTCTGTAAAAAAGATCCCACCAGCATTAAAAAATTTTAGCTGAAATAATTTATTTGTTTATGAAGCCAAATCTCTTAAAAAAAATAGACCTGAATGAAATTTTTAACCTTTAGGAAGGGCCAAAGGAAATAAAGGAAATTCTGGTAAATTCTTAAAAGTCCATCTGATTTAGCTAATATTTAATTCAGAACATATCTGTGCATATGCTAATAAACAGTTGCAGATGGTGTTTAATTAGCATACTAATTTATGGAGCCTGCATGTCCAGCTGAAAAGCATAATGTTTTTTTGCAGCCAGTATATGGTCAGGTCAAGCTCTTTCCAGTACAAACTCTTCCAAAATCTCGGACAGGTTTGCTCCAGCCATTTCAGTCAGACAAAACTGAAACCACTGAAGATGAGTAAGTTTTATTCATAGTCCAAATAGAAAAGAAACTGCTGAATCACTCAACAGCTTCCCAGTACTTTGGGTAAGTAACCAATGAGCTGAGTCAAAGCTCTGCATTAGTAGGATAATACTGGGGTATGGAGGCCTTGCAATGCAGCCTGCTCACGCACTGTGCATTTCTGGACAACTTGGATCCTTCTGTGTTGGAAGGAAAAACATAACAAATACCAAGCACCTTTGTGATGCAGATTGTCCTGATCTCAGATCTTTCAGCATGACACCTGCTTTGTTTAATCTGACAGCACCAGAGTTTCAACTTTGTCATGAAGTCACATGGAATGACCCGTTACCATATATATATATATATACATTCAGCAAAACAATGCAGAAGTAAGGTTTACACTACCCCCAAGCAGCCATTATGTTCATAACAGTGACTGTACACTGAGGTACAGGAGTAACAGAGAAAAGAAGAGGCAATTAAAAAATATTGACTACTGACTGACGTGAGATAGAGATGGGATTTTATTATTTCTCTTTTAGCAAGAAACTACTTAAATTGTGTCTGTTGTCTCTATGTGGAAACGAGTTCCAGGAATTCATGGATGCGCATAAACCTATGCCCATTCTGCAAACTGTTTTTGTAAAGTGGTGGTAGGTTATGACACTATCAGTTTGCTTAATGTAGTAACTGAATATTCAAATATTCAAGGAAACAAATTTAGCAGAAAATGGTCCATGGTAGTAATAAGAAAACAAACTTAACCATCAGGGGGTACACAGTCTGTACTGCTGATGTTAATATGCCATTTTTTCATTCCTAAGGTACTACGATCGGGCCTATTCTGATTCACAGCAAATGCCTTTTCTATTAAATGGGTATGAGATTAGGCCTATTCACTCTCAAAGCATTATTTTGGAAGCATAAGTTTTATGACGAATGTGTATCACTGCAACAAGGTTGTTTTCAGGGACACAGACCTTTTTGTCTCACAAAGTGGCCTTTCCCTGTGCCTGCCCCAGGAATTTCCACAGATGGACCCACACAGCTTGTTGGAAAGCACATTCTGGCTTCTGAGACATTCACATTGTGATTTTCAACAACGCACTCCAGCAACAAGCCAGTCGAAGCTGCAAAATGATTAAATACTCCTAAAAGAATGGAGCAACCTGTGTTTTTCAGAGAACTCCAGAATTACTATCTTTAAGGCAAATTATAGGGTTAATTTAATTACTGAGACAGAAATAAATACTCCTTTGCGCAGCTGGAAACAGGTTTCTGAACTGTAGCCCAACATGATGTGTTTTCAGGGTCTATCTGAAGTGAACTCTCCTAGCCTGCTACCTGAGGGATTCCCTTCCATGCTGCCACTCAACTCTGGGTCTGAGCTGAGGCTCCAGTGGGAAATGTCCCTGCCAGAAAGTGCCCTCACCTGCTTTATGTATTCTGAGATTAGCAGGGTAACTACAATAGCATAAAAGATGAAAAAATACCCCTGAAAACTGTCTCATTCTGCTTATATATATATATACACGTTGGTTTGTTTTTTTTTTTTTTTTTTTTTTTAATTCATGGAATGTCATCTTATTATAGCTTTGGACTAATTGTATGGAATGCAAATATCCTAAGCAAAAATTTCTTCTTTCTTTTCTAAAATACCCCTTCCCTTCCATTCCATCGTGGGGTTTTTTTTTGTTTGTTTGGTTTGTATTTTTTTTTTAGTGGCAGGCAATGTNTCATGAGCTGGATGGTGGAGAAGGGAACATGTTAAAAAAAAATTCATCGTGCTTTTTGAAAAAAAAGTGTGGTCTGGACTTTACAATACTACCTGCTGCCCACTTAGGTTTGGTGAGCCTTCATGCTTCAATTTTAGGAACTTGGCATAAAGTTTTTTAAGAATTTTATGTAAATATGACAGTAGAGAATCCCCATAAATTATGTTAAAAATACCCTCCTACCTTCGTAATCTACAGTTATATATACTGACCTGTATAGTCTACTTAATTTTAAATAGATTTTTATACCATAGACCTCATTAAGCACCTTGGTCTAAATAAATTTCTGAATATAAACTCTGATGCGTGCAGTATCAACACAGCTAACTATGATTTAATAGAAAATACTCATTAAATTGAGAAGTGGAATTTCCTCTGTCTTGCAAACCTAACAGACTTAGATCTTTCCTCTGCTACAGCCTCATCTTATTATCCAGCCTGTGTACTCACATTTTATTCAATAAATGAACCTACACTTTATTAAATAAATGTGACATTGAATGTCATAATAATGATGCTCCCTGGGCATACAATTCAGAGACCATCCTTTAAGAGTGAAGTTCCAAATGTCAGAGCTTGAAAAATCTGATGTTCTGTGAAGGGGGTAATTTTTGTTATGATTGCTTTTTCCCTGGCCACAACACTTATCTCAAGTTCATAAAAGAGATGCTAGTCTTTTTACACATTCTAAGTAGATAGGGTAGGAAAAATTATTTCAAAGACGGATTTTTGTTCCTTTCCGAAGAATAACTTGTGTTTTATTTTCTCTCTGCACAACTGTGATTCATCTGTATTTATGTACTTTACTATAAGAGCATCTTCCTGCCTGTACCCTGTTTGCATTTAGTTGTGTAGCGGCACACTGTAACATGACATCCGCTCCTGCACTGTCTGTTTTGTTCCCTATGTGTTCAGCAGCCACAAAGTTAGGCAGGTAGGCACACTGACCATTAATTTAGGGAAAATGGCCATGATCAATTTAGTTGCTGCTGAGCTGTCTGAGACAATCTTTTGCGTCTTCCTTTTATTTGTGTCTTTAGGAAGAGAGAAGATCATGCTAATGATGAAGTAAATTCATCAAGCAGTGTTTTGTCTTATGCACAACCAAATCATAAGGTCAAGACTGAGGACAAACAAGAGCTGGGACAGATGTGGAAATACGGCTTTTTAGAACCATTGAAGTCATCACTCACTCCTGTGAATACTTCATAGCTCCAAGGTCATCCGTCTCCTCTGGCAATGCTATCTTCATCATTATGAGTATCATGTTTCTTTTACATTCATATGCAAGATTATGAGTCTTAAAGGACACCATTAGCCAAGCAACCACACCCCAGACATAAAATTTTGCTAACATACCACTGTTAAAATTAATGTTCTGAGCAACTGAGGTACTACAGAGAAACATTTGTTTTAATGTATTTCCTTTACATATGGTTCGGTTAGTGGTATAAATTCAAATTCAGAACACCTAATTTTGGGCAAGCCATCTCCTGGCTAATAGCTTTTCACAAGATGTGTAGGTAAAGAATGTCAGTGGTGACAGAGGTTACCTGTCTGCAAAGAAACTTGTAACAAATGCATAACCTTGCTTGGAATAAAAATCCTGATGTGAATACTGCAGAGAAAAACTTCACAGTTAACTTTGCAGTAGCAGAGTTTGTTCAAAGCCTGACAACCAGTTCTGGCTTTAGATGTGTGGAACAATCCAGAATTGCATTTTTCCGGTCTCAATGTCTGCTTCTCCTTTCTATTCTTCCTTTCTTCTTACCTTCTTGCATTTCCTCCTTTCTGCCTTCCTGTCTCCCTTGCTCCCTCCCTTTTCCTCTCCCTCTATATGTCCTTTCCTTCCTCATTCCTTTCTTCCATCTTCTCCTATTAAGTATGTTTTGTATGTTTGCATGCAGAAAACTAGGTCACAATTAGGTCCTATATGTACATATTATTGTTATTATTATTATTATATTATCAGAAATGGGCATAAAAGAATTATGCTGTTTCCCTAAGGAGGTTTTCTCTGCTAATCATTGATAAGAAATGTTACAGCAAATTCAACATTAAGGTAGAATGATGCCCATAGGTACTACACATGCAAAGGAAACTCAAGTGCCACGGAGGTCATGGCATATTTTGACAATTATAAATGCGTAAAAGTATTTCTGTAGCACAATCATATTTTTCTGAGAGTCTTTGTTTTGGAGGGGGAAAAAATGAAAAAGAAAGAAAAAGGAACTCTCTATCTTCATGTAGTTTACCCAGGGAAGGTATGACTAGTCTGTACCTTAGGGGCTACACTGACTGCTTGTGAATAGCTAGAGGATGTTTAAAGCCTGCTATACAGTTTGAATGCTGATTGTGGGAGGAAGAAGGAAGACCAGCTCAAACAGTGATGTACATTGCGACGGCATAGTGGAGCTGCATGCTGCTGTCATGTCTTCCCTGAAAAGCTGTCCTTGGGATCATCTCCTCTCTGCCATTGTCCAAGGTATATACCAGCTGATTGTGGTGCTTGTAAACGATTAGTTATGCATGAGGAAGGCTGGCCACTTTTTCACGGATGCATGAACAGTTGGCTACTGAACAGAATACCGCGCTTTTGGTAAGTTGAACCATATAAAGAAGTATCTTCTATTTTGCAAAGCTCTGTTTAGAAGGGCAGCCTTTTGTTTTTAACACTTCCTGACCATTTTCCCCCATTCCTCTCCAGTGGCATTATTTACTGTATGCCATATTTTCAACTGAAATTAAAACGCACTGCAGAGGATGGAGTCACAAGAAAACTTGAACAGTTTCAGAAAATGAAACTTCTATAAAACAACTGTGTCAATCTTTGCTCTTGAGTGTTACTCTACACAAAATGTAGCAGAAACCTATGATATGAACTGAAAATAAAGCTTAGAAGAAAGATTAAGCTGCAAAATTGAGGTGTGTCTATTCAGGCAGTTTGTAAGAAATAAAAAACTCTGGAATTGAATCCTAAGTTTTTTACAATGTGATTCAAAAATGGTTCTGCAAAAGCAGCTTCATGGAGCTCCCAGAAACTGTTGAAAGATCTTGTGTTCTTCAAGAAAGTGTAATTATGCGTTAAAGTATGTCTTCCCACTGCAGAATAGGAGCCTTGGAGACAAGCTATTTTTTTTTCCTGTCACGCATCTCTATAATAAAATAAAACAACTGTGCAACTCCACAGCATCTTTAAAATATGATCCCAGTGATAGATAAACAATTATGCCTCTTTTTGAGGTTTCCAATAGTTGAATGATGTAGAATTTTAATCACTGTATGCCTGAGGATGACTGAAAAGCACTAATATTCATACTCTACTAGCTGGATTTTGTCATGCCAAAGGAAATCTAGAGGAATTTACAAAGCGAACAGATCTGTTGAATTAATCACTTTAAATGAGAAAATTTTGATTAAAACAAACAAATGTCAGTATGATATAATATCCTTTTAGAGTCTGGATCACAGTGATCAGATTTATGAAATCCTTTACCAGACACTTGAAAGACTTGATCAAAACAATGCATTTCTTTGCCTCTAAGAAAAGTGTGAACATACCAGCTCCTTCTTTTTCATGCATTCCATGAGGATAATGAAGAGGTGCTGTGCCTGGGTTCGGGTGTATGTGAAAGTCTTCTGTATGGTAACTAGCAACTGGTCTCTCAAAGACTCGTTGATAAGTCTGAAATTCAAAAAGAAAAAATAAAGTGAAAAAACATAAGGGAACATTGCAGCTTCAGCCAAGGGTCAAACAAATAAGAGTTAGACAACAAGACACCGCAGGTTGTTCTGGACAGGTTTGAAGGACAGGAATTGATGAAACCACCAGAGGCAAATTGGAAAACACTGATCTAGAAAAATACATTTATCATGTTGGGGTCCCTTATCTCCAAAGTTTTTATGTAAGTTCCCACATATTGCATGACAGAAGGTCATTCAGACTATCAGCTCTGTGGGATTTCCTAGCAAAAACAAGAATGACACTGACAGTTTGGATTTGAGAGAAACCAGCACTTCTGGGTAAAGACGCTTTTCTATCAGTGAATTAGCATAATTCAACTCATAGTTCACTTTGTGAAAGTAGAAGCATTTGTGTTGTCAGTGTTTTTGATTTTAGCTTGAATATCCCAACAGTTTCAACTCACCTTATTGACGCTGCACAGGATCAGGCAAGAAAACAAACAAAAAAATTTCCTTGTTCCCAAGTCAGCTCGAGGAAACCATTTTGCTTTTGTCCATGCTGACCTTCAGGTTTAAAAAGTAACCAGTTTTTATATACCTCCTCAGTGCTAACATTAGTGCTTGCAAAAAGTGGCCCAACAGCAGCAATAAATAGTAACATTACGTGGAATATTAGTGCTTCAACCCTCCCCATCGGTATCAAAAAGCCTGTTCCTCAGGACTGCGCTGGGTGAAACATCGCTGCTGTTATGTCCCACAAAAGAGTGGGCTCTAATTTAGAACATGTATCCTTTGATGTGGGAAAGCTTCTACACTATAGCAGTTTTCTCACTTAAAAATTACAACTGAGTGTTTCGAATTTGCTGAGTCAGAATATGTTACAGGATAAGTCGTTGTTGAACACGTGTGGGAATGAAAATCAGAGAATCTTCAAGACTCATATTTTATGACAGAAGATAATGATTTAGCACTGCAGCAACTGCAAGGAATTATCAGAAGTAGCACAGTATCTAAAACCTTTTGTTAGTTTATGGCAGCTGCTTTGGGAGAACAATGACCAAACCCCTGTTTATTTCATGCTATTGGTAAAAGTTGCCTGTACTTTTCTGCAGCAGGGAAGCCCAAATGAGATCGCAGGATATTCATTACACAATTGAACCTCAAATATGATTTAATTATCTACTCCTTATACCTACAGCAACCATAATGTTAGAAGAGACAATGAATGGGAGTGGGAAAGAGGTATAGAGATGCATATGATGTGTCATATGGAGTGTGTATGTTCTCTAGTCTCTAAATTTGACTTCGTAAATATCCCTGTTGAGTAGGAATTCCACTTCACAAAGAAGCCTGTAAGGCGCATGTTAATGTGTTTGGACTAAAATGAGTTTACATGGGGTTTTAGACCGTGCTGTGGATCACTGTTCTTTCTGTGCCTGGCTCCTCCTGTTGTCTTCTACTTTATTATGGATTTCTCTTGAATGGAGAGTCTACCTCTGCACTTCCTCTTTCCACTGAGGCCCCAGATGTGTTTTTCCCTGGGATACTGGAGAGGTGACAACACTGCATTTACTGCTAACTCACTACGTAAGCACTCCTTCCCAGCAGCGTGACTTGCTTCCCTCACCACAAGGCAACATACGATCAGTTGAAAACTCCAACTCTCTTGGTGGGCAGCAATGAGAGCTGACAGCAGAGGACTTTTTCTGGAGGTGGGGTGTAAGAAAAATAACCTGACCTCCTGTATAGAAGTAAGAATGTTGAAAGCATGAAACATGAAACAAAATGTCAGAGCACAGGTAGAAATGCAGATTCATTCAGTCCATGTTAAAGGGAATCGGAAAGGCTGAGACCCTAAAAAGCAGTAACATCCTTTGAGTACAGATTAGTATGTCATATAAGATATAAATTATGAACCCCCTTTTTTAGGGTCCTTAAAAAAAGTTGGAAATTTACTTTAGTCAAGAAGGCTGCTCTTAACAGGAAGCTATCACCACAAATATAAGTGGTTCAGAACTATGCAGTTTTGCATCCTTCAGGCTAAGAAAGGAAAAAGGGGTTAATCAGTAAGAACCAGTTTCCTAAAAATATGAACTGGAGAAGCTAAAAAGAGATTTAAATAAATTTCTAATTTCCTTTGGAAGTGATATATGAAAAAATATAAAAAAGTATGTGAAGTATATGAAAAAATACATAGTTGGAAGAATCTGAAATTAGAGAACTTCAGAAAACATTTCCAAAGGTTCTGGAATGAAAATCATCCTCTTTCCTCATTGTAGTTTAATTTTCCTTAAAAAAAGCGTAGAATCCAAACCTGAAATTTCATTTCAGAAATAGCTGTCTCTCAGGCTAACGCACACAGAAAGCAGAAGTTTTCTTTCATAAGCATTGACTGAAAGCAGAATTAAGTCCTGAGGCTTTGTAAGCAGCTATCACTTTCCTTTCCTGAATTAGAGCTTTCAGAAACTGTATCCTATCATAAGTTCAAACTGCATGTAAAGCAAACTCTGTGTGAAAGGTATAGAGTTGTTTAAAAAGTGTCAAGAACTGGTTCCCTAACTACAGGGGTACACATCTGTCAAAGTACCACTGTTCAGAAACTTCTTGTCATCATTTGATTTATGCAGTATTCCAGCCTTACAAAGTACTTTTTTTTGAACATCCCATTGATCTGCAGTCCTACAGCAAGCCTGGTCAATGTCTCTGTGAGATGAAAAACTTGAAGTGATTGTAATCAGAAATAGAAACAATAATAGCAAGCTTTCTCATGAAGTAATCATAGCTGAGTTAAGTTTTGTGTAAACTGAAATCAGTCATAGTAAGACTATATTGCATTTACTCTTTAGGTACTTATAAATGTTAGAAGGTATCAGATCAAAGTTCCCGATTGTGACACCCAGCTGGGACAAATACAAACTGTGCCAGCCTATTAAAAGCTAAATCTGTGATGCATACATTGAACCTAATGTGTGTAAAACAAGTAACTTCACAGCCCAGTGTGAGCGAAGTAACTGGGACTTGCAGGTGGGGTGATGATTTATCTACTATGCGAAGGCAACCACATACAACTTCAGAACATATTTTTTAAAATCACAGATTCTGAATTTTAGATTCAAGGGAAAAGAGATGGTTCCTTGAGTTTTTGTGGTTAGAAGTCTTACCTAGAATACAGGTACCAATAAAGTCCTGTTTGGGGCATTTTGATGGCATGATTCCCAGAATTTCATGTAATTTGCCATAGAAGTAATACTGCAGATAACTTGCACCTGCCTAAACAAAACATTCTACAAAAGGGCAATGTAACCTGCTTTCTTTCATTCCCCGCATAGTTTAAATCTGTTCTTTTATTGCCTAAACACCTAAAATAAGCCCATTTTCCTAAAAGTCTGGGTATCCAACATTTTTCTTTTTTCAAGAGGACCTGTATTGCTGATGAAATTTAGATACCTGCTGTAAAAAATCTTACATTTAGACTAGAACCACCTACATTTAGTTTCAAGAAAAAAAATCTACTCATAATTTTTGCTATGAGCAATTTTTGTCTTTATTTTTTTGTTTTTCAAAGAAGATGCCAACATTAGTTGTGATGCATCAGACCCTCAGAACTGACCTGTATGGCCTTATCACAGGAAAAAAGGGAGAAGGATGTCTTGGATCCATCAGGGAAGGTCACTTAAAAACACTGAAGTGTCGAAGTAACTAAAGTGACATCCAATTTCTGCCCAAAATGTACCTCAAAGCAGAACTCCCTTCATTGCTTTAGCCAATGCAGAAGAGAGAGATGACAAAATTTTGGCATCCTTCCTCCTCAGAAAGAATTTTTTTTGAAGTCATGCCTAATATTTAAGGAGGTAATAGACATTCCACTCAATAACAGTACAGTCTTTCAGCCTCATGGCATATGATTTTATAGTCAACATTGGAGGCGATTTGAAAGATCTGGCCCATAGCCAGCTCCCAAAATTATTTAATCTTTTTTATTCTTAGTTCTTTTTAGTACTGGAGTCATACAGAGATTTATAATGATTATGCTCTCCCTCAATTTCAAAATGCAAGTTAATTGTATTTTTTTTTACACTTATTGTTACCAAAATGCTTTGAAAATCTCTAAATTAAACACTTNTCAAGATAAAGAAAATATATCCATAAAATATCAGTGTGATGTGAAAACTACTCCCTGACCTCCTTTATGGAGAGCTTAGGGAATTTTCTGTATTAATTATGATTTGCACATTAGACAACCACACCATATGTAAGAAACATGACCAGAGGCTCTGCTGTTATTTGCTTGCATTGGAATTACAAATAAGACACAGTTGGGCAACTCTGTGGGACCGACTACTTTTCTCATACCTTTTAAATCCATGCATTTTCATAGTATTGTTATGAGAAGAGACAGAAAATAAATGTAATTATTCCTTGTTTCTATTCAAAGAGGGATGATTTCTGGGTGCTTTTATAAGGAGTCAGATTTGCCTGCAGCTCTTCACTGGTGGTTGTTCTACACCATTTTTCCCTAACTGTGTTTATTAAATGGTTGCCCCTGCACCAAAAGAAAGATGATTGTATTATGACCTTATTCTATCCAGCTTTTGATTTGCAAAGTGCTTTGTTACAAGAGAAAAGTAACGATATATAAACGTATGCAATATGAAAACAATCTTTCAAAATAATTCACATGTGATAGTACCTATCATTCCCCATGATGTGATATACACCATGGGGGTTACAGAAGACCCACATTATAAGTACGTTATGATCCCTTTTGCTTGAGGTGAAAAATATCTATATTTTGCCTATTAGAAAAAAAGGCATTTAATTAATATACTTCAGTTATGAAGCCTAAAAACTATGCCTCACTGGATGCAGAGACAGATCAATCCAAAAGCACTCTTTAATGATTCTCATATGAGAATGCTCATGTAAAGCAAAGAGAATGCTTTTATGTTTCCTTGTGAACATTAGGCAAGAAGTACATTTTTTATGGCATTGAACTGAATTCCTTAAGGGGCTCATGCTTCCAGGAGTAGAACTGATGGAGTAGTTAATATGCTATAAACTCAGCTTGGAGACTGCATTCGAATATTGCAAGTCATTTCCCATTTTGTAAGGAAATATTTGTTTAAGAAGTGACATAGTTTTAACCTACTGTTTCATTTTTCCCATTTTAAATTCAGCATTTAATTAAAAAAAAATCTCCAAGGATTAAAAACTACTGAATGTTCCTATAAATAGTTGCATTTTACAGTTGTTTTACTTCCAGCTTGTGCTTTTATGCAAGACAGTGAGAAGAGAGTCAGAAGAGAAGGCATCCTTGCTTATGCAGTAAAAAATGCTTTGGATTAATGTGAAGGAGATAGGATATTCACCTAGTGCTTAGTAGGGACTAAATCTGAGTGTTTATGGTCAATCTTATGTTTTAACCCCTCAATGCTCTTCAACACATTTTCAACTTTTAAGTAGAAGAGAAATTAAGTACTTCAGAGACTGCAGAATCTGACCTTTAAGTTGGGTCCCCTAGTGATGCGGTAGTGATGCAGACAAATAATTCTTCCAGTTCACCACATGAGGAAGGTTGCATTTAAACCACCTTCTCATTTAGTTTATCCCATGTACATAGCTTATTTGTCATTAAGATGTAAAAGGTACTGGGAAGATACTCCCAGTATAGATACTGGGAAGTATCTGGGAAGATACTCCCAGACTACTACTGAGACTTTTATTTGCTTGTAGAAAATGTAGCTAACTTGTACATTCTTAATACTCTGTTCAATACTTTTCAGACAAAGGCAGTATGTAGTCCCCGATATTAAAGTTATGGCAAACTTAAAAAAAACTCCACCGGTGTTAATTCTGCATACCTGACATTCATAATGCTGAAACCTCAGCTCAGTGGGAAACTGCGTAGCTTCCTTGCCTTCCCCCTGGAACTTCAATGAGAGAGATGAGGCCTGAAAACTGATTTACCTCCAGAGACATCTTTACTTCAAGGTATGCTTCACAGTTCCTTCTGACCTGTTCTTGGTATCTCACATAGTTGCAGGCAGCACCTCCTGCAAGCCAGTGCAGGCACAGCTCTCTGAGTTGTGCTGGCAGCCTCATTCCACAGCAGCCCAGAGAAGTCTTGCTTACAGTTACAACATGCACCCAAAGACTGCCCTAGGTGAGTGAAATGTTCATCTTTTCAGGAGGAAAGCCTATCATCAGGCCTTAAAATAAGGCAGATTCAAGCTTCTTGTCTCTTGTCTTCTCAAGGGCACCCATACTTTGACATTGTGAAGGGATATTAATATAAAAAGTCATGCCTTTTTCTGCTATATAAAATCAATTAGGAAGGATAAATGATAAGGAGGGAAGGCAGGCACATCATAATTCTGTGAAACCTGATGCAAAAGGACCTGTTGAACAGATAAGTGGTTGTCCAACACTTAAGGATCTCTCTGAGAGGACATATTGGTACCACACCGGTTGAAAGTCAATCAGCGAGCTATATTTTATCCTCCTTCACCTCCAGACATAGTTCTTTTCCTCCCGGAAACAAACTTTCAAATAAACTTAAAAATTCACAGCAGCGCTTAGTATACATATATAAACATTCCTATAAGTAGAAAATTAATCCATATGGATCTACAATGACTGAGAATTTGAGACACTGAAAAAACAGCATGATAATACCAACATACAAGTGCTGAGCCTGTTGCTGCCATGAATTACATGATTTTTGAATGATTCAGACCGTATATCCAGTGCATAGCAGTTGGAAGATACGTTGTGTCTCAGAGAACACCCTGATTTGCAGCCAGCAGCCAGAATTCAAATAGGTATTTTACATTATAGTCTGATCGCACAGTGGACTGCAGAATTAAATTCTGCATGCAATTTGGATGTTCTACGTTGATATAGAATCTAATTGACACAGTTCTGTATAACCTACTTAGATTCCATCCAAAAGAAAAAGCTAGTAACTGAACTCAATGTGCCAATAATTCAGTATTCTCCTCATATTGCTAAGCACTAATCAAAAGTAGGTCACAAAGGGGGAAAAGGATGCAATTTGTATCTGAAGCTGAATGTATTTGGGCAGAATATTTCTATGATTCTAAATAATATTGTTGTTTCACTTGTGGTATTCTTAAAAATGTCATTGCATTGTAGACTCATTTTTTCTGAAGCAGGGCGAACTGCTTCAGAAATTCCCACTAGCTAGCTTTACAATTTCATAGTTTTTGCACTCTATTTACAGCAAGGTGAACAGGAAAAAAATAAAGAAGGAAAAGAAAAAGAATTATGCTATTTGATAATATTGCAGGCACCACCTGGAATGGCAACACCACAGAAAGAAGACCCATAGTAAGGGAGAATAATAGCTGTCGTAAAGCAAGACTTGAGCACCTCAGATAAGAAATTACTTGTTTGCTCTGCCTCCAGTGATTTTACCACTTGCCTTTCTTACAGGCAAGAGTTTGTGATGACGAAATAAGATCACAGAATCACAGAATCATAGGATGGTTCGGGTTGGAAGCGACCTTTAAACACCATCTTAGTTCCAACCCCCTTGCCATGGGCAGGGACAGCTTCCACTAGACCAGGTTGCTCAAAGCCCCATCCAGCCTGGTCTTGAACACCTCCAGGGGTGAGGCATCCACAGCTTCTCTGGGCAACCTGTTCCAGTTTCTCGCCAGTCTTGTCATAAGGAATTTCTTCCCATTTAAAACCATTGACCCCTGTCCTGTCATTACAGGTCCTGGTAAAGAGTCTCTCTCCATCTCTTTTATAGGCCCCCTTTATATATTGAAATAAATTGCATTCATTCTCTTCTTGCTATATTCTTTTTCATTATGACATCAGATCACAGACAAGGTAGATGTAAACTGTACAGGTGCATAGCAAAGAAAGGGATAAAACATGTTTAAGAGTGATAACTGTATTAACAGTGAGGTCACTAAAAACAGAGGAAAACTTAGATTCAGACGAAACCTGGCACATTCAGATCTATCCCAGATGCAGCACTTGACTATGCATGAACCTGAATGTAAAATGGCTTTAAACATTTGTGGAAATTCTTATTCCCAGTAGGAGTTTTAGGTTGAGTAAGTTCATGATCACACTTATTTTTACAAAACATGCTTGGTCTATAGCAGCTCAGTGTTTATGGATTTTTTTTTATTATTTGCATAACTCTGTTGTAGGTGTGAATACATATCTTCACATATTCTAACACACACAAAAATGAGTCTCCAGTGAATCATGATCAGATTACTGCAGCTACTTAGACAAAATGCATGAAATAGCTCTTAGTTATAAGAATCTGAGGGGGTTTTGATTCCACTTTGATGTTTTGTTCTCAGATTATTAAGTCCTCTGTTATTCATTCTTTCCTACTCTGAGCAGCAGACTCTGGGCTCTGCTTTGGGAGCTTCTGGGAATAACGTCCATGACCATTGCAAAACACCAGGGAACCTTATGAGGGTACCTGCTGCTGCCAGGTAAGGACAAGGTAAGGGCAGCCACAAAGGTGTAGGCATAGGAGAACACCAGCATTTTCTAAAGAGCATGATGAGCAGCCCTTGACCCAGGGTGCCTGTAGCTTTATTTGCAACTGACCCCTTATTAGGGAGGGTCAAGCACCCATTAGCCTGTGCTTGGGAGAGGTGCATATAAGAACCAGGCCAAGAGCACAGTTAACAGATGCAGCAGCTTGTGCAAGAGAGTGTAAAGAAGGGGGCCTCAGCTGCATTTGTTCTGCCGTAAATAGTCTGAGGTATGATGGTGACATGCCACAGGGTAATTTTCCTGGCAGGTGCTGGAATAGCTCCCCCTTCCATAGCAGAGACTTTGATGCAGACAGAGCTTTGGGTGGTGAATACAGCTCACCAAGTCCCAGGCTGCAGGGTCTGTCTTCGATTCCCAGGAGAGATGGCCTTCTTTCCTGTAGGTCTGCTGTCTTGGAGGAGCGGTGCCACCAAGCAAAGGAGTTACAGAATGAATCCAGCAAGCTACCAAGCATCAGAGAAGATGAAAAGGAGGAAGACACAATCTTCTCTGAGATGCAACAGCTTGAAGAACTCTGGACTCCTAATACTAAAGGTGAAGACAGTGTCCATGTGTAATATTAAGTAAGTGCAACCTCTGGAGATGGTAAAGGATGAAAACTTGTGACTGCTGGCACCAAGAGTAAGGCTCCTGTCCCACCTAATGGCTTACAGCCACAAAACAGATTCACTGTTCTCAAAGTTGAACAGAAGCCACGTGTGCCTTCAAGCAAAGGATCCGTGTCACCTGACCCTAACACATGCAAGACCACCAGGAAGAAGTGGAGAGTGATTATAATGGGCAACTCCTTTCTGCAAGGAACAGAGGCACTCATCTGTTGACCTGACCTATCAACTAGAGAGTTGTTCTAGGCCCTGCTAGGGCCTAGAACTGGGATATTGTGGAGGTGGAGGTACAGCCAAAGCTATTCTGACCGTCTGACTGCTACCCCCGCTATTCTTTCACATGGTCACCAACGATACTGCCAGGGAAAAGCTGGAGAGTATCAGAGGTGACGACAGAGCTCTGGGAGCATCATTTAAGGACATGGGGGCCCAGGTGGTGTTCTCCTTAATCTTGCTGGTCAGAGGAAAAGGTGTGGGGAGGTGGACACTGATAATATAGGCCAATAACTGTCTGCAGAGATAGTATTGGTGATGGGATTCTGTGCTCTATGACCATGGAACCCTGTTTGCAGATCAGTGTTTCCTTGTGAGAGATGGGATCCACCTCACTAAGCAGGGCAAAGTCACCTTTGTGAAAATGGCTGACCTGGTAAAAGGGCTTTAAAGTGGGAATGCTGGGTAAGAGTGAGAGAGTCATCAGCATTTCTGTGAGGGTGTGATGCACAGGGTTGATGAGCAAAGAGTCTGGAGTGGTGTGATGAGAAGGGATTACAAAATCACCAAAAGAGAGCTTAAGTGGGCTCACCTCCATCATTTTTATGTAAGTAAGGAAGTGCATAAAGGGCACCATGATGGAGAAATACCCAAAGCCCTTTCTGGGAAATCAGTATGCTTGGGGTGCACAATATGGGGAATAAACATAATGAGCTAGATCTGTGTGCAGTTGCAGGGCTGTGATCTTGTTGGAATCATAGAGACATGGTGCGATGGCTCTCATGACTGGAGGTGTTGCAATGGAGGGATTGCAGGCTTTTAGGAAAGACAGGCTAGGAAGATGAGGAGTTGAAGTTGCCCTTTATGTGAGAACAGCTGGAGTGCATAGAGGTCTGCTTAGGGATGGATGATAAATCAACTGAGAGTTTATGGGTTAGGATTAAAGAGAAGATGCGTAAGGGTAACATTGTAGTGAGTGTCTGCTACAGGCTGCATGACCAGGAAAAGCAAGTGGATGAGGCCCTCTACAGACAGCTAGGAGCAGCCTCATGTTCACAGGTTCTTGCCTTTATGGGAAATCTTAACCAATGCAATATGTGCTTGAGGGACAACACAGCAGGGCATAAACAATCCTGGAGGTTCCTGGGGTGCATTGACAAGAACTTCTCGACCCAAGTGATAGAGCAGCCAATGAAAGGAAGTGCTCTTCTGCACTTCATACTCACCAACAGAGAGGGACTTAGTGGGGATGTGAAGATTAAAGGCAGCCTTGACTGCAGTGACCATGGGGTGGTGAAGTTCAGGATTCTGAGAGGAGGAAGAGGGCAAAAAGCAAGATCATAGCCCTGGACTTGAAAAGAGCAGACTTTGGCCTCTTTGGAGATCTACTTGGAAGAGTCCTATGGCATAAGACCCCAAGGGAAAAGGGGCCTGAGAAATCTAGTTAATATTCAAGTATCACCTCCTCCAAGCTCTATGAATGGGGCAGGGGATGTGATGGTGTAGGACATGTGAAAGACTGAAGTACTGGGTGCTGCCTTCAATCCCAAAGACCAAGCAGGAAAGATTGGAGGAAGAAAGCCATGCCCTTTGTGGGAGAGGATCAGGTCAGTGAATACTTAAACAAACTGGACATACATAACTCCATGGGCTCATGTCATGGGATGCATTCACAAATGCTGTGGAAACTGGCTGATGTCATTGCAAGGCCATCACATAAACTTTGAACATTCATGACAACTGTAAGAATTGCCTGAAGGCTAGAGATAAACAATGGTTACTCCTGTCTTCAAGAAGAGCAAGAACGAGGACCCAGGGAACTACAGGCTGGTCCTGTAGGCTCCCCCCCTGATCCCTGGGGAGGTCATGAAGAGCAGCGAATCCAGAAAACCATATCCAGGCACAAGAAAGAGATGATGATCAGGAGTGACCATCATGGATTCACCAAGGGGAAGTCATGCTTGACAACTTCATCACCTTCTGTGATGAAACTACAGGTTTGGTACATTGGAGTCAAGCGGTGGATATTGTCTATGTAGACTTCAGTAAGGCCTTTGATACTGTCTCCCATAAGATCTTCATAGAAAAGCTGTTGAAGTATGGGCTGAAGAAGCAGACAGTGAATTGAAAACTGACTGAATGGCTGGGCCCAAAGGGTGGTGATCAATAGTGTGAAGTCTAGTTGAAGGCCAGCAACTAGTGGTGTACTCCAGGGACCAATACTGGGTCCAATCCTCCTCAACATCCTCACTAATGATCTGGAAGATGGGGCTGAGTACACCCTCTACAAGTTTATGGGTGATATAAAACTCAGAGGAGTGGCTATCATGCCAGACAGTCATGCTGCCCACTGGCAGATGGAATTTGACTGCCTGGAGAAATGGGCTGACAGGAACCTCATGAAGTTCAACAATAGGAAATGCGGAGGCCTGCAACTGGGGTGGAATAAGACCATGTACCAGTACATCCTGAGGGCATCCCAGTGGGAAAGCAGCTGGGCATAAAGTAACCTGGGAGTCCTGGTGGACACCAAGTTGAATGTGAGCCAGCAATGTGCATTGCAGCAACAAATGCTAATAGTATCCTGGGCTGCATTAGGAGGAGTGTTGCCAGCAGGCTGTGAAGTGTCCATTCCTGGAGATATTTGAAAGCCATCTGGATGTGATCTTGGGCAACTGGCTCTAGGTTGCCCTGCTTGCGCAGGGGTATTGGACTAGGTGACCTCCAGAGATCCCTTCCAACCTCAGTTGTTCTGTGATTCCATGGTTGTTGACATATTTTTTAGGAAAGAGGAGAAGAACAAAGAATATTGAATACTTGGGTATTCACTAGTAATATGCATTGTGGATTTGCAAGACATGCTTACAGCTTGATTCAACAAAAACACTCTTGAATCTTCCATATTAAAAGCTAAATGCTACCATGCTGTCTGCAAAGAAAGGTGGGACTGTGCAAACAAAGATCATTGCATGAGTAGTCATATGTGAATATAGGTAAGTGTGGAGAATTATGCCCAAAATTATGCCCAAAAGGCAAGACAAATACAAACTAACTCATATGGATATGTAGGGCTGAATGAAACCTGAAGAAGCAGTCCACTATATTATAATGACATAGCATATCTAAGCCAGTGAAAATAACTCCCTGTGCCCTTTGACTGAATCCCTTGACTTGCAACTGCAAGACATCATACACTGTACTCGTTAATGCATTGCACCTCATGGCAAGTAATTTTATGATTTAATTTCTACTCCTCTGTTAAATTCTGTAAATTTTCTTAAGTGTTGCTTTAAGTCCCTATTTTCTGGGGTGCAGTGGGGCTTGGATACCTTCAATATTTCAATATTTTGATGTTGGAAATAGCTGTGTGTGGAAGGTATTGCTTTTTGAGCTATATTGCTAATAATTTTCTGGGCTCTATCTTACCACCAAATTGTACCTGTGGATGGAGAAATGACACATGCCAGGAAACGACTTACCCTCCTTCTTCAGAGTATTTATGACCAAAGGCAAGGATGTCAGATGCCCGGCCACTGCCATCACATATCACAACAGGAACAGGAGGAGTGTCTCGCAGGTACTCCAGAACGATGGAGATAACATTGGGACCTCCTTCCACAATGAGCGCCACCACTGGAACTCCTTGTCCAATTCCTGGAGTAAAAGAAAGAAAAAAACAAAAAAAAACCAACAAAAAAGAAAAGGAACAAAAAATGCAAACCCAGCAAAGCAAACAAAACGTAACAGAAGACAGAAAAAAAATAATAAATTAGACTGACACTGCTACATTGTGACTGTACAGTGTTAGAGAAAATGGTTCAGAAAATCATAGATTTTAAGGACCGAAGGGACCAGTGTAGTCACCTTATTGGTTCCACTGCATAGAACAGGATTTTCTAGAATTATCTTCTGTTTTAAATACCAAATTTATGGTTGAAATAGACCGTGAATTCTTTAAAAGCTCGAATTTTAGTTTGAAAGGTACCATAATTCTTCCTTACATGTTCAGAATCATGACTTTGTAGCTTGCTTGTAATCTAGATTTTGCATGGTGTCTGTTTCCAATCCTCGGGGCTTCCAGTAGCTTTTCTTGCTGTTTTAAAATCCCTACTGTGCTATTTTTGTTGCTGTATTATGTGCATTTTAAGGTTGCAGCTGGATAGCCGTGCAACCTTCTCCTTGATAAACTAACCTTATTCTGTTACAAGTCCATGCAACACTTGTTTTCCAATTCTAGGTGGTCTGACAGCTTTTCTCTGAATTCTCTCCCAATTTTGCAACATATTCCCCCACACTGGGGACATTGCTCCAGAGAGAGTTGAACTAGTGCTGAACCAGGGGAGAGTTGTCTTCATTTTCAATACTTGAGGTATAAATTGATTGGAGCCCTCTGCAAATATTTTGGCACAGACTTTGCCAGGAAAGTCTTATGGATTTTGAGAAAGGCAATCTGACACCAGGTTGTTGTTAACATCACTGAAACACTTTTATGGTTGTCACTTCTTGAGCAGTTGACACTTGGGACATTCAAAAGGACTCAGGCAGTAGAACTTCTTAAACATTTTCTATTAGCAGGGTGGGTTTTTTTGTCAACAGAAAGACTTTTCCTTTTAAACTAGCTTTTATGAAGAAAAACTATGTGCATTCTGCATAGACTTTTTGATGTTTCACTAAAATAATAAGAAGAATGCCTCAAACTGTTAATTGTTGGGTTGGGAAAAGCTGCATGAAACCAGGCATCAACAAGTTTTAATGTGACTGCCTCAGGTTTCCATTTAGAGCCAGTTCTGTCCACAGAAGCAAAGGGACTTGCTTGCAATTCTTGTAATTATATCTCTAGAAACATTCACAAATCAAATGATTTTTGATGATCACAAAAATTTTTAAGGATTTGAATTACTGTTAAAAAAATGAAGTGAACTGTTCTTTAAAAGAGGAAAAAAAAAACCCACTTCTTACACACAACAACAAAATATTGTAAGCACTCCTGAACCACTTTACAAGCAAAAGTTGTATTTCCTGGAGAGACTCCCAGCATGCTTTATTATGACTGTATCTACTGTCAGTTTGTGGCTCTTTTATTATATAACTTAAGTAAAACGTGGGTGCTTATTTTTGTAAGAAAACTATAAACAGAGTTATGAAATCCAGGATAATCAAAGAGAGTAAGAAGGGTAGGATATAACAAGGTGGTTAACAGAATGATTTGCATAGAGGTCAGTGATTAATTTATTAATTAATATTAAGGACTTCCCTGAATTGCTGTTCTACCTAAGCATTAAGTTCTTTTGGTGCTTAAGTTCTTTCCAAAGGTCTTTGTGGAAAAGCAGTTTTGGGGAACAGATTTAAATGAGAAATGAAAAATAAGAATCTTGCTTAAGAAGAGTGAATTTTAAGTCTGATGTGTTAATCTGTCCCACATGTGCTTCCACTAACTTTAAGAGATTTAATCTAAGGATGGATTTTGTTTGGCAAATTTGAGCTGTTTGTCTACATTCTTTTAATCATCCTTAAAATTGTATCCCTTAAAAGTGCGTTCTAGATATTAGCACTCCCCCCCCATTTTTTCCTGTGTATCTAATAATTAATATGATTTAATTCCTGTAACAAGAGATGTAATATGATACATCTGGTTGCAGCTGAGCATGCAGAAGAGAACCTCATGTCACAAGTCTGCCCAAGTTTTCCTTTGGTACTAGGTGACAAAATAAATGTTGTTTATAGTTATGTCTAGTACAAGAATTATTTTTTTTTTTGTAAGACCATTGCTACGAGAAGACAAATAAAAATGAAATTCTTGGTGTGGAATATTTTTCCTTATGATGATTACCAATATGATCACATGGTGGCTGATGAGAGACTCTCTTCAGTTAGAATTCTAATACATAATTGGAAGGAGATATTTTATTATTTAATTTCTAGTGGTCTGGCTAAAGTAACATTACCAAGTTTTTTTAATTTTCTATCAGTACTTGGTGCTTTTCCTGTAGCTTTTCTTTATACCAAGCCATACAGCTAATGCTTCTAGCATTTTTAGTTCTTCTGATAGTTTAAGATTAGAGTTCTTGGTAGCTGACTAAGGATTTCCCTTCACTGTTTGGATTTCAGCCCTTCTTGCTCAAAAGACTGATCACAAAGGAGACCTAAATGAATTCTGATAAGGACCCCTACAACTCACTGAAATCTTATATCAGCATTCCTCTTCCGCAGTTTAGTATTTTCCTCTGGAAACTGACTGGTAGGGCCCATTTTATTTCATTATGGACAAACACACACCCACATCCCACACATTTGAAAGCCTTATCTGAACATTTACCAAAGGTGGTCTTTGTAAAGTACTTGCTATAATGTCATGGATGAAGTTGTTAGCAAAGCTGAGTATAAGTGCACAGATTTGAAAGTATATAATTAACTAATGGGTAGAGCTGTATCTGGAACTGTAGTCCTAATGGATTTTCTTGATGAACTTACTCTGATCCTATCATTATTACTAATGACTTCAAAACAAGAAGTAGAACTGGCACTGCCATTTGCTAATAAGAAGTATTCTCAGTAATGAGTCAAATTGGGTCTGGATGACATTAAGGACTGAGTACTAGAAATGGAGAAAGTTCACAGTGCAGCATGCAAAGTCATTTACTTAATGATTAAAATATTCTGCTGTAAACTGGGAACTTATTAGGAGAAAATACTAGAAAAGAAAAAGGTGTGAACCAGCTGATCACAAGAGAATTTTTGGTGGGGCAAGACCATGAAGAAGGCAGGTATGATCCTGGAATACACCCAGCAATGCATTTTCGGCAGCACACATCATATGGGCACATCAGCACCATTGTGCAAGCCACTCATGAAATTCCATGCAAAATATTGTTTGTAGCTATGCTCACTTGTGTTCAAAAGGATCAAACTGGAAGAAATGGAGGAAAAAGCCAAAAGGAATACATGGGGAATAAAGACCCCGTCTTACGAGACAAGATTTAGATGAGTTTGGCTCATCTTCCTTAGCAAGTTGAAGGGTGAAAGGCGATCCGCCTGAATATCCCTGTGACATAGAGAACATTGGCCTTTAATAGTTTTAGATGGAATTCAGAACATTTCTGTCTATAGAGGAGTGAAGTCTTCATAACCTTCTACTAAGACTAAAAGGGAAAAACTTTCTGAGTTTGGAGTGATGCTCAGTAGTCATTCTAGATGCAGTCACCTTATGTATCTCAAACCATTCCTAAAGCAGGTTCCTTCAGTCTACTGGAAGTTTGTTCAGTCTCGGTGTATTCTGCTCGATATTGATCGGATATGTAATGCTAATAATATAATGATGGCTAGTCTATACAGCTGAACTATTTTTGCCTTTTTTGGGTCAATAAGTTGGCCACCTGAAAACATTTCTAAAATTCCTCTTGCA
>VXAK01028021.1:325-10906 GCA_013399435.1 Arenaria interpres | reverse complement strand
TTGAGAGAAGCAGCCTCATGCAACCCCCCCCCCCCCCCCCCCCATAGTACTTGTTTATAAGCAAAGAAGCTTGTCAGTAATATAAAACTGTTGTTAGGCCTCTGAGATTTCAACTGCAATATTATTTTCATAGTCTCTTTTATTTTTCCGACTTGCTTGGTATTTGAAGAATGAAGATGGGAGTGATTGCATTTTCAGATACAGACTCTCAAATGTAATGTTTGACGTAGTGAAAATTTCTCAGTTTGCCTCTGAATAGTGTGTCTGGACTGTAATCCTGCAGCCTGTGTAACAGCTATGTTCACTTCAGAGTGAAATGTCATGCAATTCCAATTCCAGGAGTGAGACTCTCATGATAATATGTGCATACAGAGAGTGTACGCTGTGCAGTCACAGCATGCTGGCTTTCTTTACTTAGAATAATTTCTTATGAAAGATCTCTTCTTAATGAAGTATCTGTTTTTAATTGAAAACCAGTGGTTATGGGCCAGAATGTAAAAATAGAATTGACAAAATGCTACCTGGAATAATAAGGTGGGGTTTTTTTCACATTCCAAGTTTTTTGTTTTATTTAAAATAGGAGGTTTTACAAATCTTAGAAGATTCAGGGTTGGATGGTGTTCTCTTAATTTCCTATAAGGAAATTATGGCCAAAGTATAGGGAAATGAGTAGTTGGAAATAAATTATCTGTTCAGTTATGATGATGTTGCCCCTTTCATCCTCTCCATGTTTATAGCTATCCTTTTAAGCCTAGTCATCATCATAACTTCCGATTATAAGTTAATTCCAAGAAGGTACTATTTGCCGGGTAGAAAGTAACATTTAAAAAAAAAAAAGATGTTTTGCCTCTGTTTCCTTGAAACTGAAAGGACATTCAAATTAGGAGGCAAAATGAATGTAAGTTTTTGGTATTTGTATACTCCTATCATGTCAGTGTGTACTGTACTTATGTATTAGATACACTCATTTTATCTGTCCTTCATGCGTTGAACCCTCTCCCTATGCCATTGCCAGCGCCGTTCTTCTAATCCTTTTTATTCCAGATATCGCTCTTTTTACTGTAAATATTTAAACCAAATTCAGTATTTGGTATATGATCGTCTTATTAAAAATGCTTTTGCACATGTCAGTTGATTTTTATATCCTCTATTAAGTGTAGCTGCATGAAACCTTACAAATTCAGTGGGTTTTCTGCTGAAATAGAGTGGGAAACAATCCTGAAATTGAAGGGTGCTCAGCTAGGTGAGATGTGGTATTGTTTTGCTTTCTAACTTTAATGGTTTATCCTGTCAGACTTTATAACTACTGCTGCACATTGAGCTGTCCACAATGACTCCTAATTATTTTTCTCAGAAGACTGGACTAATTTGAACTCATCAAGTATTTAGATAAAATCATTTCTCCTTGTGTGCATTACATTATATTTATTTGCATTTCATCTGCTGTTGTATTACTCAATTTTCTAACTCAATTAGATCTTTCTGGAAATCTCTATTCTCCACAGTTTTTACTAACCCAAATAATTTCCTACTACTGGCAAATTCTACTATTTCACTGTCTGCTTCCACTAATTGGTGTTAACCATTGTTTTTAATGTCTGGTGTACACCACATGGTTAACTTCTACCCTCTCTAAGCATTTTGGTTAACGTCTTAGTTACCTGAACCTTACTTGTGAGATAAAATTCTTCAGATAATCAAAGGCTTGGAGAAGTAGTTACTAGCGCTGAGCTGAGAAATCTTTTGAGTACATAGCATAAGCTTGCTTTCTTCTGTTATAAAGGAGCTAAAGTGCTTAGCAAGAGCTTCAGCACAGTTTTGTTTATAGAAAGTGCACAGGTGTCAGACTTCCAAGGAGGGCTTGTCATTGAAGTAGCTGTAGGATTCAGATAATGGGGTTTCACCAAGGTACAAGGGAAAAAACAAGATATTATGTGTCAAGTGGAAAATGTGTTACAGCATTATTACGTTTTATGTACATTTGTCCACATTTATGCATTATAATTTTTTTTTTTTTTGCTGTAGAATAGAACCTTACAATCTGAATGCTATGGGAACATATTGCTGATCGGATCAGTGAAAATTGTATTAATCGAATCTAATGGATGTTAGTTTAAACTTGTATTGTTCTGACTGTATGGATGAGCTTTTTGTAATTTATAACTTGTTTGTGTTTGAGAGATTAGCCTCAGTGTGTGTGTTCTAAATGCAGTGACACATGAATAGGAGCAGAAAGTTAGGAGAGTAGTATTTGGCTATTTTATACTGACTAACGAGCTCTGGAATGATGGCACTTTGCAATGCAACATAGAGGTGTTTTTTTGAGCTGTATATAAATCGTCCAGCAACTGGAAGATTTTCTCAAATTGATTTTATTTCTATGTAGATCAAGTAGCACTTACAGAATGGACAATATTTTTTTGGACCCTATTTTGCCCTTTTTCTACAACCTGTTTCTAGTGCTCAATATGTATCTTCCTTTTAAAAAAAAAATAATTCTTTGTGTATTCCATAACTCCTTTCTTTCTCAGGTAAGATAAACTGCGACTTCTTACTTAGCAAACTTACGCTGTATTTGCTTCAAAATATGTTTCTTTTAATGAAAGTCACTTCTTGAGAAGCTTAAGAAGTGTATCATTGTTGTGGGTTTTTTTTCGTTCTTTTTTTTCTAACTCAGGTTGTTCCAAATAATTATAGAATACAAACTAGTAACAAACACAGAGTGTGGATGATATCAAGGTGGTCTTCAGTAGGTTGTCACAACAAATGAAGAGAAAAAAATGGAGCTCTCATTTTTTGACATTTGTTTCTGAAAATGGGAGTAGATTTAATGGTCAGAACTTTTTTCTGAGAGATTGGTGAAGTAACATTAAAAGTTCTTTTCACGTGGAGTCACTTGAATTGATGCACAAAAAATACATGACAAAGGAAAGCATCTGTTCCGTGTGGTGTTTGCTACCTAAATGAATAACATATCATACGATCTTTCCCAAAGAGAAGCTGAAGAATCCGAAGCAGGTCATAAAATAAAATGAAAAATTATCATTACTGGTGTTAAGCTGACTAGTTCAAATCAGAGGCATTCCTCATTATTAGATACATTTCACCCATTTATGACTTCTTTTTCTTTCTTCATCACCTCTGCAGCAACTCTTACAACGTGTATCATACTATTTTATTCATGTGAGTTCAGTGTCAATAGGCCCAAACTGAAGGATTTTACAGTTTTGCTTTTTTTTTTGGTTGAAGTAGTACAAAATGTCAAAAATTAGAAGGAAGGTCACAGTGGAAAATACCAAGACCATATCCGATAGCACATCCCGAAGACCCAGTGTGTTTGAAAGGCTTGGACCCAGCACTGGAAGTACTGCAGAGGTGAGTTGTAAAAGTGTTCTTCTTTTCTTCCCCACCCCAGCACCTTCTTTTCCAGGATTCAGGTGGTGGGAAAGAGTAGCTCACAAGTACCAAATACTCAGATGTCACTGATTTTAGTAAAGGTGAAAAGAACTCCTTAATGCTTGGATGTTCAATATACTAATACTAGAATTTTCAAGTAACGTGTGTTGTCCCAGCTTCTGGAGAGGAGCAGTAGTACTGTACATATTCATAGTATTTCCACCAACTTAAATTTTTCTGTGCCAGACCTGATGCTCATTGTTGATTATTTTTTTTTTAATTAGTTATATTACCGGTGGACAGAAATTACAGATAAATGGGAGTTAATGTGGAGTCATTTGTTTGTTCTGCCACACTCACACCAATGGTATTTCCAGAAATGAGTGTGAAATTCACCCAGTAATGTCTGTCTCTTAGACACAGTGCCGTAACTGGCTGAAGACTGGCAACTGCCTCTATGGGAACACATGTAGATTCGTACATGGCCCTTCACCACGAGGTAAAGGCTATAGCAGCAGTTATAGAAGGTAAATCAAGAACTCACTTTGAATTCTTCACATGCTGTAGGAAAATAGCTTTTGCAACTATGTCTTCTGTTGTTGTTTTATTTTTTGAAAAAGTGAAATGATGTGATGTGCCTAATGGTGTGTTTTATTGATAACCAATTGCATTGTGAAGCTGCTCAAAACTATTAATTTGGCAACTTACAGTGGGTTTTCTCAGGGTTTTGTGTGTATGTAGCTTTAAAAAATGAATGGAGTCCGCTGGATGAAGATTAACTTCTTGTATTACTTGAAATGGGAAGTTCAAATACCTTAATACTTTTTTTTTTTGTGTGTGTGTAGTGTCACTGCAGCTTCTGACATGCCTTTCTGTCCTTTTCTAAAATGCTGTTTTGCAACTACTTACAGCAGTACTCACGTACTTGCAGCCCTTCTGCCTTTGCTATATTGTTTGATGAATAAAGTGTCTGTCCTTTCTCTCCTGTTGTGAGAAAACATTTCTCTTCAAAACATAGTTTTGTGACTTTATATGTCAGATATAGACCAAATAATCCTGTATCACAGGAAGAAATCCAAAAAAATTACTTCATTTTTTCAGAAGAGAATATTTTTTAATTATCTGCTTCATCATATGTTACTGTAATTTAATTTTTTTTTTCCAACTGTCCTTTGTGTGGCATAACACCTTACTTAAACTGAATGTGACAGTAAATTTTATAGAAACAACTGTGCTTTATAGTGCTGCAGTTACGTCAGTGTTACCTCTAGATTGTGGATGGACACATTGAATCATCAAATTGTAAAGCAACCACAGGAAAGTTGTTTTGAGGTTAGGGGTCTGTCTCTGGTTCTCTTGTCCTATTCCTGTGGCATACTCTCAGGATGATACTGACTTTGCTCGTTTGATCTTCTGCTCCTTCTAAGGTGGTAATACAGCTGGGATACAAAATGTATCACTGAGTTTAAGGTTTCTTTCAGTGTGTAAAAGACCTTGTTCTGTACTGAGTGTTCCAAATGGGAAAAATGAGTGAATTACTGGTAGAGATTAAATTTAAAAACTGTTAGAATGTCAATTTCTCCTTGATTTCAGTGTTTGGAACACTCAGTGTGTAGTTCTGCTTGGTGATTTAAAGAAAAGTCAGATTTCTTTTAATGATTAAAGCTTTGTTTCTGCTTCACTGTCACCCCGACTTTTTAAGAATAATGCTGATTTACTACTTTTTATTGCTAACTTTTTTTTTCTAGAATTATATGAAAAAGTCAAAGGACAGATCTTACCGCTGATTTTTCTGATACATTCAATATTTAATAAAGGTGTTCTTAAAAAGGGGGAGGAAGCCCTTACTTACTCACCCCCACACATACACTAAAACAAGCAAATGAAAAAAGCAGTCCTGTCTTCAGAACTTTCTACTGATAGCTCTTGGCCAGGCACAGAAAAAGCTGGTTTATGTACATAGTAAAATGTTGGCATTTTGATGCCATTTAACTATTACAGATATTTTTACAAATGTTATCCAGGTATTCTGAATGCAATTTTATTGGCTTTTTGTGAGCCGAACTAATGTTGCTTCCACATCAGTTTAAAGTATCTGGGACAACATAATGATGATATGTCCACATGTGTTTGGCCAGGCCTGTTGGTGAAGTCTTGTCTGCTTTGCAAGCAGTTTAGTAGGACAAAGCAAGTCTTACTGCCTTTCTGTCTTGTCCTCCAATTTCATATCTCATTCATAAAAAAATCTCATTGTTAATGGTTTTATCTGATCATAATGCCTCCCATACTTCAGAACATCACCAGACAGTAGGAAAACGTGAGTCTAAGGTGTGAAAAAGAATCCTAAATCTAGTGTTGTTATAACTCCATTTCAGCATTAATGCTGCCTCTCACGGCATGAATTTTGATCTTGCTGTAATAAAAAGAAAACCTAGCATGTTTTTAAATATGAGGCTTTCCTGATGAGGATATTAAGAACTCCGTAATAAACCTGCCAGTCTTCCAGGCATCTGAAGTAAGGAGAAGCTAAGAAGGAAAGAGCTGTGTGTAAACACGCTATCCCACAAGGAATTTTGCTCTCTTGCTCCACTTACAGGTTGTTGGTTAGTTGCCTGGCAGCTTCCAGCTGCTTCTCTTGTACTATTGTCAGGATCTGTGCCATCATAGCATCCCTCTCCCTAGCCTGTCTGATCCTTTTCATGCTGGGTAATTACTGTAGATTTAACAACCCAACCAGCAGTAATACTAGGTAAGAACTTACGGATTTTGCAAGGTTCAAATATTGTTGTATGGGAAACTGAAAAACAGGACTATGATTCATAGGCATTCAATTATAATATATCCATTATACACTAATAATTGTCATCTGCCTATAAAGGCACATGTGTGCACACATACACACAGATATTCCCAGACAGGTGTGTTGTAATGTCTGCCTGTTGCTAGAGTGGTGTTCCTGACACTGTAGGAGGTATAGAAGCAAATATCTGAACTACAATTCTAACTCTACAGTTCACCTGTTGAAATTCAGCAATGTGCATTACCTGGAATAACTAAAGGTCCCTTTTGGAGGAGGGGCAGAAAAAAAAGTTATATATAAAAGAAGCCATTGTGTAAAAATTAAAGTTGTGCTAAACCTGAAAGAGAAATCAAGTAGTAGGCCAGCTTATTTTTTTGTGCATTAAGCCGAAATATCTGAAGACAGTCACAGCTTCCTGAGTAATTATTTCTTGATATTTGTCAGATTTTTCAGTCTGATTTTTATTAGACTTTTTGGGGGGTTGCAGTGGTTTTTTTGGGAGGGATAGGATGTACCATGACTTTGCTCCAGTGTTCTCCTAAAGCTGAAAAAAAAACAAATGCCAAACCAAACAAAAAGCCACCAACAAACCCCAACCCTGAAGCTATAGCTTTTTTCATTTCTGTGATTTCTTGATAACTTTTGTAATCTTTAATTAGATTTGAATAATATTTTAACAAAGTAAGTTTTTTTTTTTTCTTCCCTCCCATACTGAAAAAGGTACCAGCTGAGGGTGAAACAGTTGAGGTGTTTGTTTCACTCCAGCATATAACTTAAAAGAAAGAAAAAAAAAAAACCAAAGTATTAAAATAACTGTCTCTCTAGAAAGTACATGAGCCATGTTCAGTGTTTGCTCTCTCCTTCAGCTACCAGGTTTTTTTCTGAAATTGCTCCACTTGAGGAACAGTGTTGCTAGTACATTATCTGTAACATTTTTGCCTTTTAAATTAATTTTCAGTTTCACAAATCCAAGTCCTTTGTGCCATAACTAATGTATTATTAAAAATTTAGGCATTGAATTGCCACTTTAATGTTGAAAGACAGTTTTATTTGTTAAGGTAGTTGATGGTTGGAATGCTTCAGAGTGTTTTGGTAATGCAAAGGAATTATCTTTCTAAGTTGGGAGGAGGGAAAAGAAAAAGATATCTTGAGTCATAATTTTTCCTAAAGTCAGACACTTTAAAGATGGTATAATAATGCATGCAAAAGAGAACTTGTTTATATTTGTGTGCTGGGTATTATTTGATCCTTCTTAGCTCTGAAAGAAGCAGCATACTACTGTTTTGTACCTTTCCTCTGATCTAGTGACCTGTATTTGCAACTTCATGAATAATTAAATGCATTTAAAAATGAGAGCAGTCATTGGTCTTGTTCTTCTCAGATCATAAGACACTTAGCCTTATGACACAGTTTAAAGAATTAAATATAGGTAACATTGCAAAACAGGAAGTATAAACCAATTACTGTTTTTCAAGTATGCACTGGTTGAAAATGAAATCATATGAATTTAAATTTTGTATGCGTAATTTGTGTATTACGTGACAGGGGAAGGGTGGGAGAAACAATACTTTCTAAATGGAAACCCTAATTCTGACTGAAAAACAAGAAAGGCAAATTTCATTATTCAAATATTATATATAACTCATATAATCAACTAAGTCACCATCCGTATCTCTTTATGGTTCTTCAGTGTAAACTGATGGGTACAGATCCAGTACTTTCATATGACTGTTTCACAGAAGAGTTTGTAATTACAGCTAACAGCCATTACAAAAGTACCAAACTCGGTATCAGGCCAGATTTATATGAAGAGAAAATAATTTTCTTGAACTGAAAGATCATTTGAAGCAGCACTTATAGCCCCTTTGTTTAAGAACTTGTTTAAATGCAAGGGTTGTTCTCCTTTATCCCATAAGGGGTAAATGAGCTTGTGAATCCATACTAAGACGAGACAAAATTCCATAGATATCTTGTAGTAGTGTAGGATGTTCCCCCTCCCTTCCCACATCACAGTAATACCTTTTACAGAAAATATACCTTTAAGTTGCATAACTAGTAGAGTTTATAAAATATTTTGTAATTAAATAATGAAATAATTATGTTACTGCAAAATGGAAAATGGAGGACGCCTCCAAGAGTGAATTTCTGGTGAATGGTCTTGCATCAGCGTTTTTTTGCTGGCAGTCTCACCAAGGTCTTGGGAGGATGGCACCTAGGTCAGGTTATCTCCATTTGCAGACTGCATCCATACCCAGATACTCTTCTGTGTGGCTATCGTTGCTATTCTACAGTATTTTGACTCTGCATTAATTTTTTCAAAAAAGTATCTATATAAAAATATATATATATTAAAATCAGTGCAGCTTAGAATATGGAGAACATTAAAGATACCTTGAGAGACTTGGTAGGAGTGATTGTGAAAGACATTTGCCTGATGGTCAAAAAAGATTTGTTCTGGATAGGATCTCCTAAAGCTAATCTAGAGTAGTAATGAGTCATGCCATATATACATACAAGTAATTTTTCTTCGTAGAGTCAAGTCTTTCTTGATGTTCTGAAAGAGGTGTTTTCTTAGAATGCGTAAGCCCGTTAGAACTGAATATTTTTTTTATTCATCCACTTCTCTTCTGGGTGGGAGGTTTATATCTTTCTGTATATACTAATAAAAATAATTAAAAGACAGTTTGTATTCCTTTAAAAACAATGCCATAGAACTGGTTATATTATGTGTCTGTATTATGCAGGTCACCAGAAAGACCCACTGGAGATCTTCGGGAAAGAATGAAGAACAAACGTCAAGACGTTGAGGCAGAGCCACAGAAACGAAGTACAGAGGAATCATCCTCTCCTGTTAGGGTAAGAGTGGAGTTTGTAGAACTCCAGAATCCCTCAGTAGCAATTGGGCACTGTGTCCTAGAAAACTGATTGTGGTGACTTATAATGTTTAAAATGTTTTAATGACCTGATCATTTTGTACATAGCATATGGCATATTTTATTATGAAGTGTCTTAACAATTGTATTATTTTGCAATTTTATAGCATTTTCTGATCTTTTGGTTCGCAAAGATTTTATAAATCATGCATTTGTGTTATAAATACTGATAAATAGTTATTTAATTACAGGCAGACACTTTAATTATTACCAAGAAAGTATATTGACCATTGTTCCAATCATCCGCTATTTTCCCTCCAACACTTAATCATATCCATTATTTTACATGCATCCTGACTCCAGTTGTTCATCCCAAATTTGCTTTTGATGAGACCATGCATTTACTGTTGTGCTGGTTCATTTTGCCGCCTTCTTCACATACCCATCAGCCATCCCAACTACTCACTTTTGGGTTTTGCAAAAAATTAATTCATTATCATTCTCATTTTCTAATCATCTTTCTGCAACCCTGTACCCCTCAAATATCAGAATTTAGTTATTTTTGAATTGTGTTATTTGTTTCTGCACTCATGTTAAAATCAAATAGAGGCAAAGTTGGTAGTGTAACCCTACAACTGTGTAACAGTAGCACCAGTGTATTCCTGTGTCACTTTTTTTAAGACCATCTTCATATGAATAATGGGAAAAAGTTTTTATTTGTGAAAAATCAATTTTGCTTCTGCAGGTATTAACAGGATTCTTTTTTTTTTTTCCTCTCGGTCTGTTCCTACTTGCTGTGTAAAATGAATTTTTATATCAGGTGTAAAGAAATCAACAGCAGCTGCTATCATTAAATTAACCTTGGCTTACCTTCCAATCATGTTTTCAGTTGCTGTTAATTTGTGTAAACTTTCAATCTTTTTACTCTTTTACTTAATTGTGTTTCTTTTATTTTCTCGTAGTTTAAATAAACTGTTCAGTACATGGTTGGTGGGAAAAGTGTTTTTCCAACCACTATTAAAAATTTCCTGTAACTTCTCTCCTGGTACAACTCTAATTTTGATGTAATTATTTTGGTTAGTTAATCCTGCTTTTTATAGTGTTCTATTAATATAATAATAAGATACTTTTAAACAACTAAACCCCAAGTAAAGGTGAACGTGAAGAAGGTATCGGAGAATTAGTGGCTCTGTTAAAGTGCCAAAAAATTATTTACAGGATAAGCACACTGCAGAGAAAAAAAAATACTCTGCTTCAATGTCATAAACCAGAAGGCTGAGGAAACCACTGAGCTTTTGTATAAGTTGCATGGAGGCAACTCTCAAAATATGGGCTATCCAAAGAGAATATTCTGGAACAAACAGTCGTCAAGAGTTGCATTGCAAAGAACCAGGATACCAAAAAGAACAGAAGACTGAAGTGACTGAACCACTAACAGAAATCTTGCTCCATCGTTAGAGCTACTATCATGGTGGAGCTCTAGTATCTGACATTTCCATCTCTTATTAAAGC
>VXAK01028020.1:1203-23048 GCA_013399435.1 Arenaria interpres | reverse complement strand
CTGGTGGGAGGTGTCCCTGCCCATGGGAAGGGTTTGGAACGAGATGGTCTTTAAGGTCCCTTCCAGCCCAAACCATTCTGTGATATTTCCAGCTTTTAAGACGGAGTTTCCAACACAACATGATTTTACATCCTCTGTGTCCAACAGTTTTTGCATCACCTGAGCCTGGCGAGGCTGGATCAGGGCTCTCAGCAGTGACAGTGCCAAGGAGGAAAGGGGGACCCCTTCCTGAAAGACCCCGTGTTTCCAAGGGGAGGTAAAAGCAGGGATATGGGCTCTTTGGCAAAGCCTCCCACGGTACTTTTCCACCGGCCGGTGAATGGCCCAGCCCAGGCAGCACAACGGGGTCCTGCTCACGCCGCGCCGGAAAGCAAAGGGATTAGCACAAGTCTCTCTGCAAACAGAGCTTGGGTGGGGGCACCCAGGGCTCCTCGCCACTCCCCTGAGAATAAATGGCTGGGTTAACCGGGAAAAGGCACCGGCCGAGCTCTGGTGGAGCAATTATTCATTGGGAGCCACTTTCTCATGGGGGCTGGCAGCGCCCGGGCTTCTGGGTTGGAGATTTGCAGGATTTACACAGGACAGAGCGGCTCTGGGGTCCACCCAGAACAACTTCCTCTGCAGAAGGATGTCCAAATGCTTTCAACAAACATCGTCCCAACGGCTGCGCCGCTCGGTCGGGGCCCAGGGCGAAGNCATCTTAGTTGCCCTACGCTGGACTCTTTCCAGTAGTTCTCTGTCCCTCTTGAACTGGGGAGCCCAGAACTGGACGCAGTATTCCAGTTGTGGCCTCACCAGTGCAGAGTAGAGGGGCAGAATGACCTCCTTTGGAGCAGAGCAGCCCAGAAGCTGCAGCAAATGCCAGATGTTCCCCTCGAGCACGTGCAGATGTTTCCCCGTCCCAGCCGGCTCTGGAGCAAGCGGAATGTGGGCTTCCCTTTTGGACCAGCTAGATAATATTAATCCTTTTTCTAGACTCGGAGCGCGGCAGCGGCCGGGAGCTCTGCCAGAGTCTGTGGGATTTGTTTGCTGCTAGGTATTGTCACGTACCAGGCAGGGGGATGCAGATTGCTCAGCTCCCCGGCAAGTTTCCACGATGAAACCGAGTTTTTCCTAAATACCAGCGTTTTAGTCTGAATATCCATGCTCTTCCACCACGAATAGCTACCCGCACCAACTGTGCCCCCCTAGAACGGCACTTCCACATTACAGGCTTTACCCTTTCACCCTTTAAAAAAGGGGGAATGGAGAAAAACCCACAAGTCGGCACCAATTCTGCACTGTGGCAGGTCCCCAGGAAGGCCTCAGCATCCTTATAAACTCACCACAGACCTCAGCATCCTTATAAAGCCACCACAGGAGCTCAGTTCCCCAAAAATATGATATATTTGATGACATGAGCACGAAGAGGTACCGAATCCAGAATGATTCGGGTGGTTTCCCATCTCAAGAGCCAGCCGCTCAGCCTAATTAAACGAGGAGATGGTGATGGTCACCACTAAAGCCAGCAGCAAAACTTCCCAGACCCAGGAGTGCGCCCCAAAGCCACAGCCTTGTCCCCATCAGCACAGGCAGTGTGGAAACATCGGGGTTTTCACCCCAAATAATAAGCAAATGGAGAATTTTAGGGCAAAAATCCTGCAGCAGGACCTGGGGAGCCTTCAAGGAGGCTTCACAAGGTTGGAATCAACTCAAGGCAGCCCATGCCCAGGCACCAGACAGCAAGGAAAGTACCAGGGCAAGGTCTAACCCAGGGTCTGGAGCTCTCAGGCTTCAGAAGAAGGACTGGGGCACTCCTTTTATTTGTGACACCAACATCTACTCAATTTTCACCCAGATTTTGTGGTCAGCGAGGGACGGGGGCACCCTTTACTCTCTGCACCTTTCCCAAAGGTCCCCCCATTCCCAGCCCCAACAACCTCTGGGCATTAGTTAGCAAATGACCAATATTTCACCCCTCCTTGCCAAGCGGCTTTTCGCTGGGTGTCGACGGCACATCAACCCTCCTCATCCTCTGTTTGCCCTGGTGAAAGGAGGAATTACCGCAGTATTTATCTACCACACTCTCTTTCACCAGGAGACCGTTCATCTCCTTTGCAAAGCAGCCCTGGGCGCATCAATCAAGCTTCTCCTACCACTTGCTAAAAACTTCGCAGGGGCCAAAGCTTTAAAGCAAATAAAATATCCGAAAATGTTATAAGAAGGTGATTCATGTACTTGGAGGATTTCATCGATCAGTGGTTGGGTCTGGGCCGTGCCGGCTGTTGCAGACCTGCATCTCTGAGCGGTTTTTTTGGAGGGTTCACGTTCCTCCAGGCAACAACGAACAGACTTTTGCTCTGCAAACCGTGGCAGGTGAAAAAGAAAACAGGGGAAAAGCCTGAATTTTCTCCTCCCCCCAAAAATACTAATACTGGGGCCTCCGTGCCAGCAGCAGAACAGCCAGTAAGCCGAGCACAGGAGGATGCTGCACTGAGAATGTATATTGTGGGTATGGGACCTGCTTAATGGCATGGGACCTGAGCCCCAGACCTAAAGGCTCGTGGTCCAAAATTGGCATTATTTTGGGCTGGAATCACATCCACCTCCTCCAGAGCCACGCTGCAATGCTCCACGAACAGATTTACACCTGCAGAGCTCGGCGGAAAACACTTACCTGTTCTACAAACGGATCTCTTGTCTTTTAAAAGGAATTAAATCTCGTGGATAAATACAAATGTTTTTATTCCCTTTGTAGACAATTGTGGCAGAATTAGATGGCGGGTGAAGGTGTGGCCGGAAAACCTTTCATTCCATGGGCTGCATCTTGTCATCCAAGACAAACACGCAGCTTAATGAAATTTCAAGAGGGAAAAGGTGAGATATTTGCCTTTATGTTCATTACCCTTTAAAGCAGAAACAATATTTGAAGAGAAACAAAGAATGGGGCAAACTAGATAATAATCAGATGCGGTGAACAAACACAGCCTGGATCCTGGATTAATCAAATGACTTAAATAAAAATCCAAACGCCGGGGCTCTGGCGGCGCAGGAGAGCACCCGCGTCCCACGGGGAGCTGGCACCCACCGCCCTCCCTGATGTCTCTGCCGGAATGTCCCCCCAGGTGGCACCCACTGTCCTGGGGCTGTGGCCATGGCCATCACCACCGTCCATGTGTCCCAGGGACCATTTGTCCCCCAGCATCCCACTGTCCTCACAACTCAGGGTGCACCTTCCCCCCTCCAGCAAAGCCCTCGGCTGCTATTTCTCCTTTCACCCATACAAGATATTACAGTTACTGCTTAATTTTTTTTCCCCTTTTTGCGCTTATCTTGTATATTTACAGGCCCCCTAGGAAAACTGCCAGTTGGGAAGTTCGTAAAAGACGCGCTGCACGGTAAAAGGGAATTTATTTGTTGGTCCCAACCCAAGATTTCAATGTACCAACAAGCGGGGAGCGCAGCAAAGTGAACACCCACCACCCTACAGATCTTCGCTGCAGGAAACCCTGCAAGCTTCGGGAGTTGCCATGGTCCATCAGATAAATAAGGCGCATTAAAAAAATACTCTCAAAAAAGATGTTTACACAATAATCTGTACCGGTTCCAAAGAAACCATTAGTGTCACTTAGAAAATCAGACGCGTTCCCAGGGCGAAACGCCACCCAGCCCGGAGGGAGACGGGGACATCGGTGTGTCATGGCTCTTGGCAAGTGCCACATGCCCACAGGTGGCACCTCCAGCAGCCCATTCCTCCTCCTGGGGAGCCGTCCTGAGCGTTTGGAGGTGATGGAGGAGCCGGGGAGGTGCCCTCAGGATTTGCTTGCTCCCCTGCTTTCACGGTACCCACGTGCCCCACGGACGTGTCCCGTCCTGTTTGGCGGCTCCAGGAATTCCCCATTTCCACTTAACAGCCCTCCACGAGCCAGGCAGATGCCAGAGGTTTGAGATAACCATCGACGTGATGTTTTGCAGAGGTCCTTCAGCCCTTCTAGTAATCTCAGCCAGCCTGTCCATCCAGGGAAAAACCATCCCCTTCTCCAGCTGGGAAAACTGGGGCTCAGCTCAGGTGTTCCCAGTTCTGCAGCCACCCCAGGCTCTCCTAAGGGACAACAACTCTTTATTTCCCTCAATAACCAGCCACATTTTCCATCCTGATTTGCAGCACCAGTAGGACGTGGCCCAAAATAAGCATTTAATGAAGTCAGACAACTTGCAGGCAAACCAAAACCAGAGGAAACATAAAAGTTTAAATTACTCACCGGGCAACCGGAGGGAGAGCAGCCTGGCGTCCTCGGGGATGCCGGGGCCGAAGGGTTGCGGCCACATCTTCCTCTCGGGCAGGCGAGGAGAGCTTCTCCCGGGGCATCTTGCAAGGGCACGGTGTCTCTCTCCATAGTTTTTTAGTTTTCCTGGGTGTTTTTCCTTTATTTCAGCAGACTTCATTCAGAGCTTCGACAGCCTTGAGGAATCCAGGGGTAAAAATCCCCTTAGCCCCGCTTGGGTCTAATGGAGGAGACCTGGATGGACAGGAATAGGTGTTATCACCAACTTAACCATGGGTTTAATTGTGCAATTTGTGGCCCCTGTAACCACACATCAGCTGAGCACAAAAATTCCCTCCCCTCAGACACATAGGAGGGAGCCAGCAATGTGTCCCAGTGGCCAAGAAGGCCAATGGCATCCTGGGGAGCATCTCTTGACCTGCTGTGTGACCAGCAGGTGGAGGGAGGTCATCCTGCCCCTGTACTCTGCCCTGGGGAGGCCCCAGCTGGAGCACTGGGACCAGTTCTGGGCTCCCCAGTTCCAGAAGGACAGGGAACTGCTGGAGAGGGGACAGCAGAGGCTACAGAGATGATGAGGGGCCTGGAGCATCTCCCTTAGGAGGAAAGGCTGAGGGACTTGGGGCTTTTTAGTCTGGAGAAGAGAAGGCTGAGGGGGGATCTCATCAACACCTATAAATACTGAAAGGGTGGGTGTCAGGAGGATGGGGCCAGTCTTTTTTCAGTGGTGCCCAGGGACAGGACAAGAGGAAATGGCCACAAACTTGAATATAAGAAGTTCCACCTAAACATGAGGAGGAACTTCTTGACTTTGAGGGTGGCAGAGCCCTGGAAGAGGCTGCCCAGAGAGGTGGTAGAGTCTCCTTCTCTGGAGACATTCAAACGCCACCTGGACACGTTCCTGTGGGACCTGCTCTGGGTGGACCTGCTCTGGCAGGGGGGTGGACTGGGTGATCTCCAGAGGTCCCTTCCAACCCCATGTGATTCTGTGAGGGGCATTTCTCACTTCTTGGGGAATTGCTGGGAATGAGACGGAGCTGAATGGTGACTACGACAAAGAGAAATGTTGGTCCTCATCAACCTTCAGATGACACCAGTATTTAGTGTTTTAAGATGTATGCATGAAGTGTGTTACATACCTCACCTGTCAGGGCTACGTACCTGTTTACGGTTAAAAAGGGGGGTTAAATATTTACAATGTAAACAGAAATAGAAGCCTGTCAAAAGCATTTCGCTGAGCAGAAATAGCACGTTATCTTTTGATCTTGTCTCATAAGCTCATCAGCCAGGTGGGGCAGCCTGCTCCCCACCCCAGCACCTTCTGGATTTCTCACTGTCAGTTAAAAAAGAAAAACCAAAGAAGGAAAAGAGAAAGGGTGGAACAGATGAGAAAAAGAAAGTCCTTTTTCCTTTGGGGTGAACCAAGGGCAGCAAAATCTCGCTGCTGCTTCCCTTCACAGCCAGCCTTGACTCCCCAGGTTGGAGTTTGGTACTAACAACTGTAATTATCATTATTATTCCCCGCTGAGCTGCCCCTTTGCCAGCCCAGGAGGGACTGCAGGCTTGCTGCATCCCAGCAAAAGTTCATCTTTGGGATTTTAGGTACATCTCTCAATTGCTGCCCTGGGAACATGCCCAAATCAGTTCCTCCTGCACACCCAGGGGGTCAGCATCTATTCCAAACCTGTAATTTTCTTAAAAAAAATACCGATAGGAAACAAATTGTGCTCCAACCCCTTGTTGGAACTACACGAGGTAGCTCCCCAAATGATCCTTCAGACCCAGCTCCAGATTTTGAAGGCTGGGGATCTACCCCGAGGAGTTTCAGCCTCTTTAAATCAGAGCTGCACAGTGCTCGGTAAGCCGAAATGTTATTTTAAGACAACCTGGGTTTCATGCTAGGTTCACCACAAGGACCGAGCGGTTCTGCCAGGTCCAAAAAATCCCTGATCCTTGTGCCATTGGAAAAATTCAAATTTAGAAACGAAGTATGGCAGACTTTGGACCAAACTTTGGTCCCAAAATAACCCACCACCACCAAAAGAGGTGAGGAATTCCTCCTGCTCATGCACATGTCCCAGCGCTAGCAAAGCCCATGGTACAAACCGGGCTGTGATCCCACCCCCCAGCGATGCTGAGCTGCTTGGGGAGCCCCCCAACTCCCGCAGCAGCGGCAGAGATGACAAATAACACAGGTTCATTCATCATCGGGACCAGAGCAGAGCAAAGCTACCCGTGGTAGACACCAACCTGGGAACCCAAATCCCTGCACGGAGCCAGAAACATTTTCCACCCGGAGCTGAAAGAGTCGCTCCACGTTGGAAATTTCATAATTGAAAATTATGAAAAAATAAAATTAAAATTATTTTTTTAAAAAATAAAATTCTGAAAATTGAAAATTATGATTTTTTTTTTTTTTTTCCTTTAAAGCCCCCTTTGGCCAAGCGCTGGGGTCTCCTTTGCCTTGGGGACAGCTTAGTCCCGGGCTCTGGGCCAGCTCAGGAGCTCCGATCCACCCCATGCTGCTCAGCCCAGCTTTTAGGGAATTATTCCTCCCCCAGCACCAGTGCGGTGCAGAAGCCATACCCGTGAACACATCCTTTGCTCTTCATTGAAGGGGAAGGTAAGATCTAAAGCAGCTTAGTGTGTTCTGGGGTTTTCCTTTCAAATTAGGCAGCAAATATGACTGAAACCTCAGCAAACAAGCAGCTCCCCCAGGGCCTTCACCCCGTGCGCTTTCTTGACGAGGAGCCGGGGGAAAGAAATCCCAATTTGGGAATTTGCTTTGCTGCCGAACAAGCCACAGGCTGAGGGCTGGCTTTGCAGATCTCAGAAGCCAATTCATTGCCAAGAGGACCAAGTTCCAAAACTCTTCAGCGGCTCCTAGAGGAGCCCAAGCCCGCGATAGGGATGTCAGCTCCTGCCAGGCTGCCAAACCCCTCCCCAGAAGGGTGTTTTATTCCTCCAGCGTGATGGGGAAGGGCTTTATCTGACTCAGCTGGTGAGGTGCTGAGCCTGCCAAGTGTTGAGGGAACACTAGAAGGCACCATTCCCCCAGAGATCAGCCTGCCCGGCTGCCACCAGCGGAGCCAGACACCCTCCTACCGCTGGGTGCCCGAGGACACCACCAAGGAAAGCCACAAGCACCAGCCTAAAAGGACAAATATCAGAATATTTTATTTTCCTTGAGCTCCAGTGATACAACTGTAGCAGCATTTCACAAATGAACTCCTGCATTGTTCAATATACATTTCGGGAAAACACATTAAACCTCAAGGCAGGCAAAAATAATACAAATTAAGAACTGCGGACAAAGTTACTCATCCTCCCCCTTAAATAATATGTGCGTTTGTTGCAGACAAAGCAGCAGGACGTGTTTCACAGCCCAGGTTAAAATAAAAACTTCAGGCTCGCAGCAAAACTCTCAAATGCAAAAACCTAGAAGAGATGAGGAGCAACAGCTTCGGTGAAGGGGCTTTCACCTGGGGATCCAGCATTGTGTACAGCAGCAAACATCTTAACCTCAGAGACCTCTGCGATTATTAGACCAACTGGGCACGTGCCCAGCTGCAGAATGGGGAGACTGGTTTTATCAGACACCTGGGGTAAGCTGCAAAGAGCTCTATGAACATGTAAGTGCTCCTCACCCACTCTCAGCTGGAGGCAAAGTTCCCAAGAAAACCCGGCTGACCTAAATGACTTTATTTATGTGCTCACAACTCAGGACACGCTCATGTTTTTCTGGCTAACAACCAAAATGGGATGTCACCTCCCCCTCCAAGCTGGCCAAAACCATGACCACCCTCCCCACGGCTCCACGGCCACGAGCTCTGTCCTCTGGGAACATCCATCGTGTCCCAGCTACTCACGGGTTACTCCAAACGGGAGGTGAAGCTCTCCGTCCCAGAATAGCCAAGGTGAAGTCAGAAATATTAGAGCTAAGCAGCCAGAGGAAGAGGATGATGCACTGGAGACCACTCACCCAATATGACCCCTAGCTACTGAAGTCACACTGGAAGCCGTCGCCTCCCACACTATGCTACAGTTTGCCTCTTTTTAATATTAAAGTGACCCACAATTTTCATCTAAGTGTTCACGCCCATCTCCGATGGAAGTATTTTGTGCAGTTCTGGTTCCTGTTAGTGACTCTCCAGTTTCTAAAGTCAATAGAAGACGACACCCAAGGCTAACGGACAGCTCAAAGACCTCCAGCCCCGAGGATCTCCCTGTACAGAGAGAGCCAAGGGCTTTCTCCACCGAGACCAGTGGCCTCAAGCTTACAATTTTCACACTTTAAGACACAGGGTGCATTTGACACAGTGATTCATTCAGTTTAAGTGACCCCCCCCAAAAAAAAGGCATCAAGAAGCTCCTTTCACCATGACCAGCGGTACAAGGTTCATTCACACAAGGCACATGCAACACCACCCAGAGAGGTGCTCTTTGATTTACCTTCTCCAAAGAACGGAGCAAAAGGACTAGCTCTGCTTAGTGTCATCCTACACAACACGCCTGGCTGATGGGACACCTCCGGTGACACGGGCCAGCCCGAGAGCTGCCACAACAAGCTGGAGCCACATCTCCAGAAGCTTCCCCCGTGCCCAGCAGTAAGGAGATGCCACCAACCTAAGACAACAGCTGCTGCTGGCAAAGCAAGCTCCAGGGAGGATGGAGATTTGCCAGTTGGTGGCCTGTAACTCAGATTCACACATCCAGGCTCCTAAAATCCCTCACTGGCTACCGACCACCCAAGTAACTGGCTAAAGGACATGTTTTGGTTTGGAAGAGCTATTCCCAGGAGGAGCAGGGCACGGAGCAAGGCCACCACCCTTCCCGAGCAGGCACAGCTTCGCCGGCCACCGCAAAGCTCAGCATCCCACAGCAGCAAAACCAAACCCACAGCACGAGGAACCTCTTTAGATGTTTTTTCCCCCCTCCCCCAACAGAGATGAGCAGCAACTTATTGTCAAACACGGCCTGGGGGGTGGCTTGGGTTCCGCAGGGAAGACTTTTCCCAAGGCTTTCGCTGCCGGTTTGGTGCTGTCGGGATGCGACCCTCGCGACTCAGTAGCCAAACTGTAAACAGAAGCTCCAGGTCTCCCCCCGGGGAGCAGAGTGGCTCTGTCACCCCCACCTCCATCCCACCGGCTATCGAGATGTGCACGGTGGCTCCTGGAAGCGGGATGAGGGCCTTCGTGAGAAAGAATAAATTAAGGGAGGATGAAGACTGTTGAGCTATCACACACCATAAAAATGTACCTTTAAAAAAAGTGTTTGTGAAAAAAAAAATACTCTTCTTTAAAATCTACATTTTTTTTTTTTTTAAGAGTCTCCTTGTAGAAAAACATAATTGATAGTTTCTCCCTCTCCCCCACAAAGTGACTGGGTATTTTAGGGTGCCCCTGCTTGGTGTCCTACAGTTTCCCCGAAGCGTCCCAGTTCCTTCTCCCTCCCCACCCCAGCAAGTCTCAAGGGGCTACCAAGTACCTTGACACCCACACGAGAATCCAGGCCACCATTTGGGGGCTAAATGCTGTATAATTAAAGCCAATCTGGCTATAAAAATAAATGCTTTTGAGTCTTCCTTACACAGGATGGAAGAATTTAGCCCTTTTTAAACAGCTCAGCATCTAGCTGCAATAGTATTTAAAAAACAACCCAAACACCTACATAGAAAAATAAAGGATAAACATTATCCATCTATTTTATATTTATATAAAAAAGTAAGTTCTGTGACAGGATATTTTGCTTCTTTGCTGTAAAAAAGACCCAGCCCAGGCTGCGTAACCTAAGCCTTCGGGTCAGGAGTAAACTACATCTTCAAACTTATTGAGAGAAAAATATCAGTTAGCAATTTCACTTCTCCAAAATAAAGTTATTAAATATATATATTATTATAAGTCTTTATAAACTTTTTCACTGTTTAAGCAAGGAGGGGAAACACGCGGCCGAGGCCCACTTTAATCCCTCCTTCCCTGGGGAGGGAGAAGTGGGCATCGGCTGTGAATCCACCAGAAACCTGGCACGTTCCTTAGCGGAGCCCCGGAGCTGGCTGGTTTGCAGGCACACACGGACACGCAGCGAGGGGGGACACGGAGGGTGACATTCACTCTCCCTAAGCCCCTCACAAAGATGTTCTTTTTTCCAGCTTGCGTTTTGTGAGAAAGTACTTGAAGAACTCATACACCGACCAGGCGATGGCCGTTGAAGGCATCTGGTAAATGACGCGTGCCTGCACCCCTCTGAAATACCCCGAGATGCCCCCCAGCTGGTAGACAGTCTTGAAGGCGTTCACCATGCCCGAGAGATGCCCGCTGATGTTCACAGAGCTCAAGGCCATGTTCTCTTGGGTGTTGAGCAAGGTCTTGCAGACGTCCAGAGGAGTGGTGGCGGCGGCAGCCACAGCCCCCGCGATGGCACCCGAGACGATGTGGGACCGGGGGTTATACTCCCGGTGGGGGTTGATCTGCTCCTGCATGAATTCGTAGGTGATGAAGTGGATGGCCTGGAAGGGCACGTTCATGGTGAGCTGGGTGGTGTAGCTGCGGTAGAAGGCACCGAACCCTTCCGTCTTCTGCACTGTCCTTATGCAGGCCAGGACGGACTTGTAGGGGGAGTTGAACATCTGCATCCGCTGCTTCACCACTGGTCCAGGTGAGAGCCACAGGGCGGGCAGCACCAGGCAGGAGACACAAGGAGACAAAGACTTATTAGCCAAGGCAGGTATTTCTTGGGCACCCCAACACCCAGACGGAACCCGGCTTCAAGTCCCAACCATCCAGACCCAACCTCCCCATCCAAGTCCAAACCTCCTCTAGGACATTCTTTATAGACATGGTTTAGTGATGGTTTTTATCTGATGGTTGGACTAGATGATCTTAATGGTCCCTTCCAATCTAGACAATTCTATGATTCTGTGACATAAAACTGTAGCAATGAGCTCCACGTCTACAGGCATTCACCAGAACTGCTTCCCCCAACCTGCCTGGTGCCCCCCAAAACCTCAATACAACAAGTGAGGGAAGCAGGTCAGAGCTCAGACTTGGTTCAACAGCTCTCCATTTCCTTGGGTTCCATTCATTCCTCTCCTCAAGCTTAAGGAACCTTTACTTCTCTCTAGAAAGGCACTAAGACAGACTGATGAGGACCCTCAGATGTGAGGGATGCAGAGCTGTCATGCAGAAACACTGAGTTACCAAGAGGACAAGGGCAGAAAGCCGATCAAATAACTGTTCCTCCTCTACAGTCCCAAGTCCAGAAATGGAACAACTTCCATTGACTTAAGCAAAAGGCCAATTAATTTAATTCATTTAATCGGGATACGATTAAAAGGATTTGAAACACCAGAGACATTTTTTTTTTCCCTTCAGAAAGACCTGACTTTGGGCCAACTAAGAAGTACAATACATTAACACTGAAGAGCTGGCAGCCCAGCTAATTGTCTTCATTTTAGCTGCATTTTACTGTTAGTCCTTTCAAAGCCAGACTCTCCCTACCTGGGAAAGCTGCGCAGTGGTCCCATGGCTGCTGCACTTGTCTAACAAAGTAACTGAGCTCAATTTTGTTTGGGTGGTCCAAAGCTTCAGAAAAAGCCACCACCACTTCAGGAAAGACGCGCTAATGGAGTGGTAACGGCATCACGTCAGGAAAAGTGACACCAGTTCTCCTGGAAAGTCACAGGCAAGTCACAGATGCTGTGCAACCCCTCGGAAAGCAAAGGAAAACAGCCAGGGGGGATTTATCCCTTTACAGTGGCCCCACTGAGCTCATTAAAAGCTGGGCAGAGTCGTTAAAGCCAAGGGCTGAAGCTGCTGAGATGGCACGGGGTGTCCTCGGTGCCTCCCCAGGGCATTACCTTCAGCGGGGTTCATCACTGCGTCGTGGAGAAGCGTGGCCACGCTCCCAGCTATTCCTGCAAGAGACAAAGGCATCCTTCAATAAAAAAAATAAATAAAAGGAAATATTCAGAAGCTGGGGTCTCCACCCATGGAGACAGCAGACGGTGGTGCAGACAGCCCATGTGCCACCGGTACCGCTGGTAAGGAGCTGCAGCCCAAGGAAGCACCCAACAGAATGGCTCATCCCAGGGGAGAAAAGCCCAGCCCGAGCAGCTCGAGGGAAACCAGGATCTTCTCACGGCCTTTGCTGTTCCCCACAGCTCACAAGGTTTTGTCTATGCAAGACGCCACCGGCTTCGCTCAGCCCGCACTGGTCTGAGGGATGAGCAATGTTTAGAGCTGGCTCAGTGCATCCATAATTAGGCATTTTCATCCGTTTAACTCAGTCTAGCTATAAACACTAATTGCATGGACTCTGCAACCAGCCAGCCAGCCATTAATGATGCTGCAGTTGGCTCTAGGACGGGCCTCTCGAGCCACACCTTCACCTTTGATGTAGGCTTCCATCTCAAATTCTCTCTTGCCCAAATGACTTTCGGTCATTTCTCATTAACGCAGCGCTTCGGTTTTCCCGCTGCTACTGCAAGCCTGTAGCTGCTTGAAAGGCAAACATGGGAAGCATATTACTAGCAAAAAGCAGCGAGCCAGAAAGATGTTATATACCCTTAACTGAGATGGTTGAGGCAAGTCAAGTGACCACCACGGCAGATCCTACCATCACGGCACGCCAAGGACCAGACAGAAGCGTCTTCTGCACAAATCGGCCAGTCAGAGAGTTTTCACTGTTAAAGGGTTATTGCTGGAGCTAAAAAAAGCCTTTCTGGCAGAAGCAAAGCCTTTAACAAAGCATGGGAGCACACAGAGGATGTGGTGCACTTCACCATGCTGGAGCTCAAAGAGAGACACGTGGAACAACCTACACTGCAAACCTCAAGAGGTTTAGATGATGCCTTCAACATAAAGCCAGAAACAGGCTGCATCTCAACACCTCTTGTCCAATGGATTGGTTATTTGTGCTAAAATAATCTGAGTAACACAGAAATCTAGGGTGACCAGGGCTTTGGAGGGTGCCCAACGGTGCCACCACAGGATTCAGGCCAGGAAGGGCTTCTCTACTCTGCTGTGACATCCAACCCAGCCATCTCTACCCTCTGGAAGAGAGATCTCCCAAGCAGCCCGTAGTCCTAAGACAGGGATGAGGTTTCAGAGGAGCGTGGTGACCGGCGTGAAGCCCTCAATTGGAGGGCAGGTGCCACCCTGATGTCCCCCCTGGCTCCCCAGGACCCCCAAAGCGGGTACCAAGACCTGCCAGCCGGGGGTTACTTTGCACCCTCCATCCTCCCGTAGGGGTATTTACAGGACCTACAGCAGATCTTTCAGGAGCAGAGCAGAGTGAAGGCCGCCAGGCTAAGCACGTTAAATTGCAAGCGGGAAGTTTTTTGTGCAAAAAAACCCCCAAAATACCATTGGCCAGGTGGCTGTTTCCTCCATGCTGGAGAGTATCGCTTAGAGACTTTTTCATTTTTTCATAGCAGGCAAAGTACATGGCGTGGGCAGGGCCAGCCCCCAGCATGGTGACGTTAATCCCCCGCAAAGGCCTCCAGAAACCCTCCGTCAGGACAATCTTCTTCAGAGCTTCGTACACGCTCCTGTACTGGGCTTTGGGGTCCGGCTGCAGGCTCTGCATCCTCGTCTGCAACAAAGCACAGGAAGGGAGAGGTCTCTTACCCATCTTTAACTGCAACAAGCACACGCCGAAGAGCTAGGAGGCTTCCCTCCTAGGGAAGGTTATAACCTCCTAGGAGAGGTTGTCCTCTCCCTCTACGCTGCCCTGGGGAGGCCCCAGCTGGAGCACTGGGACCAGTTCTGGGCTCCCCAGTTCCAGAAGGACAGGGAACTGCTGGAGAGGGGACAGCAGAGGCTACAGAGATGATGAGGAGCCTGGAGCATCTCCCTTACGAGGAAAGGCTGAGGGACTTGGGGCTTTTTAGACTGGAGGAGAGAAAGCTGAGGGGGGAACCAATCAACGCCTATAAATACCTCAAGGGAGGGTGTCAGGAGGATGGGGCCGGTCTTTTTTCAGTGGTGCCCAGGGACAGGACAAGGACAAGAGGAAATGGGCACAAACTTGAATATAAGAAGTTCCACCTAAACACGAGGAGGAACTTCTTTCCTGTGAGGGTGGCAGAGCCCTGGCAGAGGCTGCCCAGAGAGGTGGTGGGGTCTCCTTCTCTGGAGACATTCAAACCCCCCCTGGACACGTTCCTGTGGGACCTGCTCTGGGTGGACCTGCTCTGGCAGGGGGTTGGACTAGATGATCTTCAGAGGTCCTTTCCACCCTGTATGATTTTGTGATTCCCAAATCATTAGAGGGGTCAATAATTTATTCCACGGTTGCACCCGCGCCGGGACCACAGCATGAATTTCTCCACTATTTCTCTTTTCCTTCCAGAGCAGGGAGATTAACTCCACGCTCCCGTTGCGACACCCAAACGTGACGAGGCTGCTGAAGGGAGGGAAGGGCAACCTCTGCTCTTGTTTATGCACGGAAAGTACAGGGAATTAAGCGAAGGCAGCGTTCCACAAGGCTCCGTGAAGAAATACAGTTAGGTCTTTAATTGCCTCTTGCTTACACCACCGCCGGGCTCTCTGCCCCGGCTTGTTTCTCCTCCTGCAAGTTGGCTCAGCGGCTTGTGACACTTGGCGAGCAGTTAGTCCACTCGGTTGGGAAATGACTTTCCTCGAAGGGCAAGCGGAGAAAATGGGGTACTCACAGTAACCCCCCCTCCCCATGGAGGGACAGACAGGGAAAAGACCACCCAAGGACTGCCTGGAGGGCACGGAGCCACCCTTCACCCCATCTTTCCCCACCAGCTCCTGGTGGTCCTGCCACCACCAGCACCCCGAGCTTGGTGGTTTCATCTCCGTCTTTGTTTAACAGTCCTCAACGGGCTTTTCTTCCACAGGTGTTTGAAGGCAGCTGAGCTCCTGGCATCCAAAGCACCCTATTAAACTCGCTGCCATCACTTAATGACACACCATGGGAAAAATTACTATTTTTAGCTTGTTTCAGGCTTCTACAGACTGATGCCCTCACACAGCAATGCTCAAAACCATGATGATGCCAACCTGCAATGGGTGTTTGCAGGGCAGAGACCCCATCCACCTCAGGAGAGACACCAGCAGGGCTTAAGCCTCTACAATTGCCCCCAGAAAGACCGAGAAAATCCACAGAATGATGATGCAAAGAGCTCTGCATCTCCTGTCGAGCAGCCCACAGGTCCTGCCGGTCTCCACGCCGGCTGGTACACCCCATCCCACCGAAACCAGTCTGGAGAGATCCAGCCTTCGGTGCAGCCTCACCCCTTGAAACACAAACACAGCAGGCTCCTGGGGAAGGGCACGGCCACAGGAGACGAGCTTTTGGCCATCTGCAGCATCACATTAATGGCCTTGCAAGGAGAAGCTTGACCACTGCGACTCAGAGGTCCTTCGGGTTTGCTAGGGAGGACACCTTCTGCCCCTGCCCCCAAGCTGGGACACCCCAGAATGAAGTTCAGAAGGAAGTTCTGAATTCTGAACTTCCAGAGCGAAGTTTCCCCGAGGGATTTGGCAGCCCTCAGACACCAGTGAGCGACACAAACAGCTCTGTCCTCAGCAGAGGTTCATCAGCCCTTGACAAAGCAAAGATAGCCCGTGCCACCTCCAGTGCTTCCTCACAGGAACCCGTCCCTTCAAGCTTATCAAGTCACTTCAGCAATTAGCCAGGGGGCAAATACTACAGCTAAGCTGTCAGGCAAGATTAAGCCAATAAAAATGTTTCAGGTTTGGACCTTCAACTCCCCAAACCACTCCAGTTACTGGAAGCTGAGGAGCACTTTCACAGTCACTTTCTGAAACCAAGCAAGACACCAGGGGCCCAGTTCAGGACTTTAACCCGGTGTAATAAAATCAAGCTACAGTACAGAAAGCAGTACAGCGACGCGTGAGGCTAAGCCGAACAAATTACTGCATTTGTAGTAGATATTATTAAAAAAGGAAAAAATAAATTGCAGAGGAATTCCATTTGGGAAGTGACTTGGTTCAGCATCTCACTGAATTTCATAGGTAAGCATCAGCTGGTGGTCACGACAAAGCATCACCCCACAAGAGGGAATTTGGTGGCCTCGAGAAAAGCTTCCTGTTTCAGGGCAATAAATGCGTTGTAACCTATGAACAGCCCTGGAAATAAAACCAAAGGCTCAGAAAAAAAAAAATCCCCCTTTAAAGGCTGCAGCGGCAGCAACGCTGAATTATCTCAGTGGTTAAAAGCAGGTTTTCAATCTCGCTGGGGGTCTTGCAGCCCCTCCACGGGACTCTGCAGCTTCCCATCCCATGGATGCTCGTCGGGAGGAGCTGGATCTCCCGATGCCCGGCACAAAGTGCCGGCAGCAGCTCCGCCGTCAGCGTGACTCAGCACGACCCACCGCTGCCGAGCTGGGAGCATCCAGCTGGGCTTTGGGGTTTTTGTTGGTTTGGTGTGGTTTGGTTTTTCAGGTTGGGTTTTTTGTGTTGTTTTTTGGTTGGTTTTTTTTTCCATTCCCACTCTGCTAGTTTTAACTTGAAGGCATTGCTTCAGCCTCCGGCACCGACCCCAGATCTCGATCTCGCCCCGCTCTAACGCTGGGGTGCCTTGGAAGCAGCCGGTATCATTTGAGGACGAAGGACACCTCGTCAGGAAGGTAATTAGGGTTAAGTGCTCCCGTAGAGCAATCAACTACCAGCCTGGCATGTGTGGGACCAAAGCGTGTGGTGCTGTGCTTTTGGGAACTCTGAGTATCTCCACCCTTACTGACGATCAGCTGCTTTCACAGGAGAAATGGGTAAATAGCCGTTTTTATTTTTCATCACCTGAGCCACTCCCTAGAGGGGTTCGAAAGCTCCTGCCATACCCCAGAAAGGGCAGTGAGTGTGCGTTGTACCCACTTCACCCACACGCACTGCCCTTTGCATCACCACCAGCCCGGCCAGGTCCACAGCCTGGCACCTTTCATCAAAGCCGTGGCCACAAACAGGACAAACAGCCCAAGGAATAAGTAACCAAGACCCAAGATTCTCCTGCCTTGGCCACCGCAATGCAAAAGGGAGAGGGCCCAGAACAGGTTCGGCTCTGTTTCACCCAGGATAAGTTTATCACGGTGTGAACAAGGATGATTTGCTATGAGCTATGCAGTCCTCACCGCCCCCCCGCCCCGGCTCCTGCCACCTATCTGAAGGCAGCAAGCTCCTCCAGCGGCCTCACCCCCCTGTTATCCAGCCAAGAAATACTTCTCCACCTACTTAGATTAATCCCCGTTGCATAAGGCAAGAGTGCACCCACAACCGCAGGCGTCCCTGTAGTCCTGGTTTCAGCTTGGGCACAAGCAGCACCACCAAAAGCCCCGGCATGAGGTTCATCAGGTGTTTGTGGACCAGCCTGGTCCCTTCAGACACTGATCCCAGCCTTCCCGCTGCCCCTTCTTCCCGCTGCCAGGGGCACAGGAATGGTCCAGAGTCCTTTTTCTATCTGGAAATGTGTTACTAACACGGGTCAGGTCTCTGGCTTTGCATATCCTCGTGAAAGGGTCACCGATTTCACGTGCCACTCTACAAGCAAGCTCAGATATAATTCGCTTTTGGGGTTGGTTTGTTTTTCTGGGCAAGATTTCTGGCAGGGTTTCTCCAAGTTCAGCCCGAACGTTCATGTGACAGTCAAAAGCTGCCTGGTCTCCCTGCAGCTAACAAAAGACACGGGGAACACAATATGCTTCTACCAGGAAACAAGCAGCATTTCTGCAGCCACTGGGTCAGATCCTGCTGGCCAGGGAAGGCTTTGAGCCGTGACACTCTCAGGCTCTGAACTCTTTCTTTTTTTTATTATTTATTGTATTTTTGGTGGGCTGTTCTCCAGCTACAGCAGCTCCCCAGCTGAGCGACACACTTGGTATGGTAGCCACCCGTGCCTGGAAAGGCCCACGGGAGGGGAGTGTAGGGTCAAACTGGTTGGCCGTGACTTTCCAGCACCCCAACGTTATCAGCTGAAACAGGGGTAACCGCTTCCCTGGACCTGCGTCGAGATGGGTGGATGCAGAACCTCCCAGAGCCAAACCCAAGCCAAGGCAAGCATCCCTAACCCCAAAGTCTAAATTAACCACAGTACAACAGCTCACAGGAGCTCAGCAGCTCTGCCACCCCCGTACCTACATGCTTTCAAGACCTTAGTTATAAGCAGGGAAGCTCCAAGGTCAGCTTGCACAAGGCAGGTCACCCACGGTTGATCGTCCCAGCTGGAGCCAAGGAAACACTCACTCCATCCCTCCCAATGTCACTCCATCGCACTTGTCCTCCTTTTCTTTCTCTCACATCACAGATGTAGGCGAGATGTTTCTCCTACCCTTCACCCCAGGAGTTCCCCTTACAGTACGAGACCTCCCGTCCCCGTTAGGAACCATGCCCAGCCCCAGCAAAGTCAACTTACAGATGTCTTGTTGAACCTACCAGAGCCAAACCGAAGCCAAGCGTCCCTAACCCCAAAGTCTAAATTAACCACAGTACAACAGCTCACAGGAGCTCAGCAGCTCTGCCACCCCCGTACCTACATGCTTTCAAGACCTTAGTTATAAGCAGGGAAGCTCCAAGGTCAGCTTGCACAAGGCAGGTCACCCACGGTTGATCGTCCCAGCTGGAGCCAAGGAAACCCTTGCTCCATCCCTCCCAACATCACTCCAACCCGCTATCATACTTGTCCTCCTTTCCTTTCTCTCACATTGCAGGTGTAGGCGAGATGTTTCTCCTACCCTTCACCCCAGGAGTTCCCCTTACAGTACGAGACCTCCCGTCCCCGTTAGGAACCATGCCCAGCCCCAGCAAAGTCAACTTACAGATGTCTCGTTGCACCAGCTTGGTTGGGAGCAGTTCAGGTGATCACGGAGAAAGACTACAATGTGATTAGGGCTGGAGCAAGGACTTTTTGTCATTAGTGTAGCTGCCCTCCAGTGCAAGGAAGGGAGGTTCAAGCCCAGCTCATCTCCAGTTTCTCACCGAGCCCTCTCACAGCAGCAATTAGTTCCCAGGTGAAGACAAGAGATGTTCTTCACATCGAGGCAGCTCCTTCTGCTGCCCTGGGAAACCACCTCCAGCAGCCTCACAGAAAAGCCACCAAGTGGCTTAAGCAAGAAGAGGCTCCCGGGGGGTCCTCCAGAAACTCCCTCCTGCTGCCATCACAAGAAGTCCTTGACACGCTGGTCTCTGCAAATTAATTTGCAGACTGGCCAGCCTTGCCAGGACAGCTGTGTTTTCAGCAGCTACAAAACAAAACAAGCCTAAAAACTGAGAAACACCATTGGCACATGTCTGAAAACCTACAGTTGGAGCCGGTGTTTCCTACAACCACGGCATAAGAGAGAGGCCAACCTGGAGTGAAGGCTGAAGGTGCAAAGGGAGGGTCTTTCCATCAGAAGGAAAACGATGGGAAGGAAAAGACACGCAGCAAATCAATAACCACAAGCCTCCAGCTGCAACTTAAGTTGGTAAAACACAACCTGTGTTGAGTATTGCCCCTAAATAAATAACAACACTGCTGCAAAATACACATACAACCAGCAAAGCTTTACGTTTTCAGCAGCTACAAAACAAAATAAGCCTAAAAACTGAGAAACACCATTGGCACACGTCTAAAAACCTACAGTTTGAGCCAGTGTTTCCTACAACCAAGGCATAAGACCAAAGGCCAATGTGTAGTGAAGGTTGAAGGTGCAAAGGGGGGGGCTCTTGCCATCAGAAGGAAAATGATGGGAAGGAAAAGACACCCAGCAAATCAAGAATCACAAGCCTCCAGCTGCAACTTAAAACACAACCTGTGTTGAGTATCGCCCCTGAATAAATAGCAGCACTGCTGCAAAATACACATACAACCAGCAAAGCTTTAAGTTAGAGCAGGGGAATGACAGCCCCCCCTACCCCGGATTTACACCCTCTCTCATCACTTCCCAGCACGTGCTGCATCACCAGCACCTCTGGGCATCCTCCCTGCCGTGTCACACAGGCGTATCTCCCATTTCCAGAGGTCCACGGGGCACCGTTTTAACTCCCTGCCGTGACTCACCTCACCAGGACACCACCACCGTGCAACTGGGGAATTGTGCAAGCCTCCCAAGCCAGCCATTCCCCAAATTAAAACATTTTCAGTTTCTCTTTGGGAGGAAATGACTCGCTGGAAACCAAAACATTTCCTCTCCGGCACGATCTAAGCCCAGGTGCCCGAGACGCCTCTTTCCTGCAGCATCCACAACCCCCTGCCTCCTCCGCGGGCTCCGCTCAGCCACGGCCGAGCCCAGGAATTATTTACGATCCAGAAAAATCAGACTAAGGAAGGAGCTTTGCTGCTCTTCTGTAGGAGGCGAGCGGCACATTTCTCATGGTAAAGCAAAAGACAGCTGCTCTTACAAGCTTAATTAGTATTTGGTTACTCCCGTTATTAAAAAAAAAAGCCCTTTTTGGGGTCAGTTCTCGCCTTTTTTTCTGTAGCCAACAGACAGAACAGGCACAAACCAGCGGCACCCGAAGCCCAGAGCTGAGGATTTCACCCCGTCCCCGACACGGGGGGTGACCTTGGCCCTGCTCCACCGGAGTTTCCCCGCAGCCAGCCCACAGCAGGAGTATTTTATCTCCTCCCGAGCCCTTCAAGGCGGTTTGCTGAGCAGGATTATTCCCAGCCTAAGGCATTCGCCCCGGGAAACTCTCAGCCGGCCCCAGAGGGAGCAGGGAATTCACTGCCTGGTGAAACCAGCGCCGCTTTCACCTTCCCCCGAAGCACCTCCCGCTCCGGGAAACCGAGGCACAACTTTCATTTTTTTTTCCTCCCCCCTCTGCCTCGCGGAGGAAATGCCCCTCTTTTAAATCAAGGCCATCGAGTCCGGCGTGACGACACGACACGCCGCTCCGGCCGTGACTTGGCAGAAAATGCCAGGCTTGTTTGCGCAAAGGAGCCGGTGGCGGAGGCGCCCCGGGGGTGGGCACCGACCCCGTGCCTTGAGGAAACCGGGGCGGGGGGGGGGACACCCCCACCGTACGGAGCAGCCCCAAACCAGGTCCGGCAGGCACAGACACGGAGGGAAAATGTTTAAAAAAAAGGCAGAGAACACAGAGAATCCATCCTCTGAGGGCTTATCGCCGCGCGCTGGCAAGACCTCCAGCCCCTCCAAGCCGAGGCGTTCCCTCTCCTCTCCTCTTTTGGGCAGCCCTGGGTTGAAAAGAGGAGAAATTAGAGCATCTGCACGAAGCCTTGCCCCACCGGAGCGGGGAGGGTCTGTGGGGCACCAGCGGGAGGGTAATGGAGGGCGTTTTGGCTTTTTCCAACCTTTTTTTTTCCCCCTCTGGGAGCAGCAGGCTGGCAGGGCAGAGGGAGGAGATGCCCTTCGAGATGCTTCCTATGGCACGGGTGATGCCACCAAGTCTTCCCTCCCCCGTGGGCTCCACGGCTCCAAACCCACCCTCAGCATCCGCATCCAAACGCCGACCACCACCCTTATCCACAGCCCCGCAACCCCCCCAAAAAAACCACCAGCCGTGGTTTTATCACGTCACCGAGGCGTCGGGGACACACACAAGGTACAGGTTCACGCCGCTCACAGCCCACCCAGTGTGTGGATGGACAGACCCACCCCCA
>VXAK01028019.1:337423-365481 GCA_013399435.1 Arenaria interpres | reverse complement strand
TTCCCTTTCCCCTTCCCTTTCCCCTTCCCTTTCCCCTTCCCTTTCCCCTTCCCTTTCCCCTTCCCTTCCCTTCCCTCGCAGACACTGCAATTTTCTGTGTATTAACGTTTATTGATGGAATGGAGACTGTAGTTCAAGCAGAGCTTCATTTTTGGGTATAATACCTTCCTCCTCTTGCCTGCTTCTGCAGGAAGGTGTTATTTTGCATGGATTACCTGCAGTCTGGTCTTGCTCTATCAACAGCAAAGCACAAACTGGTACCGGTTCTCCCTGTTTGTCTGTGTGCATCATCCATTCACCTCTGAGGCTTCAGGGGTATGTTCAGACCTACAGTCTTTAAGTCGCCTTGGGGTCCAATTCTTCCAGATCACCGGCACTATATAAATGTATATTACCACTATTTTAGTCATCAAAATAACTGATCTTCAGAACGTGCTGCTAAACAGCAAACAGGCTGACTTAAGTAATTTCAGTTTATACACTTTCCTACTTAAATATGTCTTCTGTAAAAAGCTATTCCAAACATCTGTTTGCAAAAATGACTTGGGAATTTGCATCCGTTGACTGGATTGCAGACTCCATTTTCATTTTCCGGAACAGTTTACCTTAATATTCCTGTTAGTCAATGACTTTTGACTGGTAATAAGACCCAGTGCTAGCACACCTAAATAGATGAGTTCTTGCTTCACTTTTTTTCTTTAAAGCCTTTTGATCTCTCTCCTCTCATTTGCACTAGAGTTTGGTGTACCTGCCTAGTTAATGCTTGTTCTGCTCTTAGTCTGGAAAGATTTTTTTCTAACAGCACAAAGGAACTCAGCATAAACGTAATTCTAAACTTCGGCTGACATAACTCAACAAATCAAAACCTTTATCTACCAGTCATACACTTAGCTTTATTACGTACATAAAAGTAAAGCTAGTAATAGCATTAGCATGGCGAAATAAATAGCGTGCCAGTCTATTGGAAATTCCTCTAAAATAAAGCTAAATAGATACTGGTGCCACAAAACCAGTTGATTTCAGGACTGATTTTGGCCTCACCACACTTGGGTGGCGGGATGTAGGGGCTGCACCTCTTTTACCGGAGAGGGAGTTCCCCATTACTGAGATCTCGGGGAAAACCGTTGCTTGTTTCTCTGGGTTAGGAGCAGACAGGACCATTCTGGATGCAAATGTTCCTCACCAGTTCCCTTAGCCTGGAGGAAAGAATTGGTGACTCTGGAGACGCTGTGGGAAGGGCAAAAGGGTCAGTGTAAAGTACCACTGACTTACCTGTGACCAGCAGGCAGCCCCTTTACAGGAAGTGTTGGGAAGAAGATGAGGCAAAATAAACCAGGGATTTTGAATCTATAATCTCAGCCAAATCAACTGGAAGACTTGGGCAAAGCCAAAGATCACAAGATCTGTCCCAAAAGAGCCCTTACCTCTGTGACAGAACATGTTCTTACAGCCTCACAGCTGTCACTAAATGATCCAGTGTTTATCGTAGGTCATTAGGTTTGTCATGGGATATAGAATGTATTTGCAGTTTGAAAAAGAAAGTGAAAAAGCCCCCTCTTATTTAAAGGTAGCTTATTGAGATGACACATACAGCTTAACTGCGAGCCTCTTGCCTGTATTAAATGGCAGTTTACAGGGAATCATGCTGAAATAAGCCTTCCAAGTTTTCTTGCTCATTGCTTGCTCTTTTGGCTTTATTTTCCATCTTGATTTGTCAAATACGGTATAGGTTAGGGACCAGGAGTCCTACTTCGTTCAGTATACAGAAAACCTAACAGCATTAGTTCTGCCCTAGTTTTGTAGCCAACAGTGTTTCCTCATGGCACCAAGGAAATGTTTTCCAACTTAACATCAGGTGATTGAACTTGGCAGTATCTGTTAAATCAGCCTTCAAGCTTCATGCTGTTCTTTTTAAATTAAAACTTTTACATATTTATTCCTGGCTTTACTGTACTGTGACGAGCTGCTGAATTCCCAGTAAAAGATTTCTTTAGTAATAATTAAAAGAAACTTTTTCTAAGTCAGCTTCCCATGCATTTTTCACTTAGATTAAATTACGTTCTTTGATATTAGAGAGGTACCTGGGATTTGGCTATCACTAATAAATAGCATCTGCACATCAGCATTGCTATAGGAATGTTGTGTACCATTAAGATATTAACTTTTAAAAGGCATGATGGAAAATTGGAGCAGGTTCAGAAGAAAGCTGCAGGAATGATTGGAGGCTTGGAAAGCACCCCTTACAGTGACAGCCCGAAGGAACTTAATCTACTTTGTTTAAAAGGTGAAGAAGCAACTTGACTGTGGTCTATAACCCTCTGCATAGCAAGGTATTAGCTGAGGCAAAAAGATTCTTTAAAAAATAAGAAAATAAAAGAAAAAGCCACATATAAGTTGATTCAATGGCAGAAGTCAAAGTCAGCAGTTGTCAAACGAAACTTTTGAGGAGGGAGAGCAATTAACCAGTGGAAAAGGCTGCCAAGGGATGCCATCAATTTTATATAGGTTAAATCAAACCTGCGTGTTTTTCTGAAGGTGCACTGCGGTTCTACCGCAAGCTGTAGCTCGAGGCAGAAATTGTTGGGAGAACTCTTGTAGCGTGTGTTCTGCAGAAAGGCAGAGTACATGATCGTAACTGTCTTGGCTGAGAATCCGTGATTCATGTTCAGGTGCAAGAATGAGGCATTCTTTCAGCAGTGTCTCTAAATTTACATTAAGTGCTGTCCAGGTCATTACAAGCCTTTAAAAAAGAACAAGGAGTCTCTAGTTATTCACAGAGTATGGTTTTTTTTAGCACATAGAACATGGAATCAAATTACCACTCCTTTTTCTTGGTGGGAGGGGTAAATTTTACACATAGCTCATGGAAGAACTTTAACAAAAAAATCCCAAAGGCCAGCATATCATCAGCTTCCTCGGTGCCTTCCAGCAACTACAGGAATATCTTTTTCTCGGTGCATTTAGGGTAGCTTCAGTAGAGAAAAGGCAACTGGGTATGGAAGGCTGCAGTAAGAGAGCACCATCCTTTTCCCCAGCCCTGGCTTCCTTAAGCCAGGATGCAGTTATAGCTCTGGGTCACAACTTACTCCAGAGTGTGGGACCAAGCTACATGTGGGATTGCCAGAACTTCAGGTTTTCATCCTGTATGAAAGGCTCGTGCTGGCCCCAAACCAATATACCACAAATAAATTCTACATTTCCTAGAGATATAGTGAAAGCAGAAATCTGAGCTACTTCCAGAGCAAGCAAAGCAGTTAATTAAGTGAACAGAGCTCACGTCTACACTGAGAAGGTATGACTGTACTGAAGATGGGATTTTGGAGGTGTGGTTGGATTGCCAGTGGTACCCAGGCCAGCTCTGTTACCCCTGCCCCACATTTCAGTCTTCAATGTAGACATACCTTGAGAAATGAGTGGTAGAAATGGTAAAGCAACTTTGGTGCAGACTATTTGATCCTTTGCAATAGACTTCAATGCTTATAACCGAGTCGTAAACTGATTTTTTTTTTTATTGTGGTTGTATTACTAGAGGTCAGTTACAAGCTAGGAGGAAAAATTACTTTGTTCAGGTTTACAACATCAATTACTTTTCTCATGAATGGATTTCTCTGCTACTACCTCATGGTATGTTCCCTTGGTGTGTTAACTTCACCTATGTGCTGATGTCCTGAGCACCTTATGGGTTTGCATCAGAGTGCTGTGACTGCCCAGGGCTTTCCAGGCCCTACTGAGCTACACTCCATTTTGTGGTAAAGACTGTTGAGGAGACTGTTGAAACCTGTTGAGGTATTCTTCTTAGTGACACGAAAGTATTCGTTCCATTGGCATCAAACCCCTGTAGTAACTGCCACCTCACAGGTGTATTACTAGTTCAATAATGACAATATTCTTTGGTATTCTGGGCTGTGAGTTAGCACCAGTATGGCTGGTGACTCGATACGGCTTGAGGAGTCTGAGCTGGAATTCAGCCTGTTTATATCCTGCTTGAATCAGGACAAGTGCCTCAAAATCTGTACACCTTTCAAGCAGCAATCCTGTTAATGTAGTTCCAGAACTGCCTCACCCCATAGGTTTGCTCCATCTTTGATGAGAAACAGGATCTTTTTAGGTTTCCTTCTCGCTGAAGGACTTTTGCCAGCTGCAAATAGGAAATTCTCCAAGACAGCATTTTATTCTGAAAGTTTTGATGCTCTTCTGGAGATTTTGGAAACTGTACCTTTGTACATGCAGTTTTGGAATATCTGCTCCTAAATAATGTGCCCTTTTCACCCCATCCCCGGTTTCTCAACCGTCTCTGCTCTTAGCCTGTACATGATCTTTATAGAGTCATTTGTTGTCTCCAGTTCGCTTCCAGTTCATTTCCTTCCCATTCCCTATTTTGTTTGTACATTTCTAAAGCACCTGGCACAACCAAACTCTGAAACACAAATAAGTTCTTAGAGAGAGAACGAGAGCTTCATTTCTCACCAGTGGCACTCCATAAGTTTTTAGGATCTCAGAGGGATGAGAACAACCAGGTTTCATCTGTTACCAGGATCCTGCAATCAGTCACTCAACCGTAAAGCGGTCTTAATGAAATCATATCTGTATTTTACTTTGTGTGAGGAATTTCGCCTTAATGATGAAATTTAAGAGGATTTTCTGGGAGTCGCGAGCTGTGCTGATCCTGTCTAGGAGATAAGGTTTGGACTAGGACAAGAGAACTATGGAGACTGTTCAGGGTGTTACTGCTCTGCCAAGTCACTTTGTTGAGGCTGATTGCTCCTAAATCTCCCACAGCAGCCAACACCAGTTCAGCTTAGCTGGTGCTGTTGCAGGTAAGTTGCTACTAGTACTGTCAACAGGGCTCTTCACTGGTACCAGTGCAGTCTTGGGAAATGTAGAATGTGTTTGTTCTCACTAAGATTAGTTAGATTTTGTAGAAAAGAAAACACAGAAAAAAGAATTACAAAAGCAAGTGATGATGCCTCAGTAGAGGGGAGCTGTCATTTACTTGTTCCTGTAATTGTAGTCCATACGTATAATGAAGATTTTTGTAAATTAGTATTAACGAATTTCTCAGTCACTCGTGATGCAGATTTGTTCTGTCATTGTCATTAGTGGCAACAAATGAAACTAGCTTTTACACGAAGGTAGTGGGAAAGGACTTGTTTGTAGAGCTCTATTAGAAGAGGCTGCCTTGGAAAGGCACTGAATCTGTATTTGTCGGATTTGTTTTTGTTCCCTTTGACACTCACCTGGACCAGTAACCTCCAGGTGCCCAGACTGAGTGGATCTACTAACTCTTTCTTCTGTGGTGCCTTTGTGGCAGGCAAGCTAACCCGGGGGAGAAGCGAGCCTCTACTTTTAGAGAAGAAAAGCACCCAAAAGCATCTATAGAAGCCCCCAATGTTGAGAAACAAAGCATTTCTCCATCTTTGCCAATCCTTTACCCTGTAAGTATTGCAGAAGCGTTAAAGAAGCGTGTAATGTCGTCAAATATCTGATGCATAATGAGCTAACTTAAAGACATATTGTCAGGCCTTTCTTTGAATTCTTGTCTTTTGTTGTCTTGTTTCCCAACCAGAAGGTTATTTGAAGCTTTCACTATGTTAATTAATGTGCTGTTAATTATTTTATTTTTAAAAAACCATTGTCTTGGTGCATTTCTATCGAAGGATCATGCAAACCTTTACATATTTCCATATTTTCAGCATATTTTATGCAAATAGTTGTTAAAAATGAAAATTCTAATTTCAAATGAAGAAAATTCATGACATGCATCTTGTGTTGCAGTTTAATCACTGTATACCCAGGAAAGTATTGACAGTTGTCCCGTGGAAGCTATTAAAGTTCCTGTCCAAGGTTAAATGAAATTGCAGTTTATCAGAGCAGCATTGAGAAAATAAGGGAATCTGTTCATGGCTCTTGATTAATGCCAAGCATGATCAACACAAGGGGGTTCATTAAGCTATACATCATGTGGGTAATTTAACATGTCATTGTGCCTGCTGTCTGCTTTAACTCTCTGCATAAACCAGTGCTCTGAACTTGTATCAGCCCTGCACCTGAAGTGTTGTCTCCCAGACTTTGTCATGCTTGGGTTGGCTCAACATTTGCATTTACACAATTCCCTTTTTTTAAATGATCACTCTGCTTTTTAAAAGAACATCTACAATTTCTACAGCTGCACTTTTCTGTCTAGTCTAAATACACTTCAAATCTGCTGTTTATGTGAGAGGTGCAAGGAATCTGTCCTTCACTGTCTAGTTTTTCCCTGATTTTTTAGGTGTTTCTACCTTTTAGGCAGTTGGGTTTGAACAAGGCTGTTAGAATGCAAGGAATTATGTCCTGATCTTGGCAGAAAAGAGCCATCTCAGTTCCCAGTGAAGGACTACATCTCCATACAAGATCAAGCCTGACAGCTTTCCACACAGATGGTAACTCTGAAGGATGCAGTAGATGAGGCTTCCTACAAATGGTTAGCTGAAATCTCCTGATTACAGGCCCTCATCCTCCTGGGGGATTTCAGTCACCCAGACACCTGCTGGGAAGGCAGCGTAGCACTGCTCAAGCAATCCAGAAAGCTTCTAGGCCACTGAGGGAAATTTCCTAGCACAAACGCCCACCAAATCACGCTCGACCGGCCTGATTACTTTCTGTGATGAAATGACTGGCTGTTGGCATAGGGGAAGATTGGTGGATGCAATATTGTTTGACTTTAGTAAGGTTCTCATGCCATCTCCCACTGCCTTCTCATGAAAGACAGATCCTACACGGGGCCATATAGCAAGTACTGAGGCCAATAGACCAAGGGGAGTTATTATTCCCCTGTGCTGGATAATGATGAGACTGTACTGGGAATATTTGTATCCTTGGGTTCTGCAGTTCTGAAGGGATGTGTAGAAGGTGGAGAGACCGCTTGCCTTTCAAGGAGAGGCTGAGGAATTTGGTCTTGTTTAATCTGGAAAAGAGGAGGGAAAGGAGCAATATAACAGCATCCTACAACTACTTGGAGGAGATCTGTAGAAATGATGGAGCCAAGCTCAGTTTTGGCAGCTGGTTAAAAAAAGATGCAGTGGCCTAATACCCCACTATACTACAACTGATATTATAGGAATGTCCAACTGTGCATCTGGATGCATGCCCAGGAGATGTCAAGACCACGTTGGGATGGAAATGCCATAGAATGCACTGTCCCTCTCCCTCCGTTTCCTCACTGTATTCATCCTTAGGCTCATCCTGCCTGATCTCTGTGAGAGGGAAATCTGGATGCGTGGGTGGGAATGCAGTTACAGCATGTGGTTAATCAGTGGCCAGGATTGTGTGTCAAGTGACAGTATTCCTGAGTCTTTAAGAACTTAAGATATAATACCTTTTCTTCTACTCTGAAGCCTCCAACAGTGGTAGAACTGGTAAGGTACAGCGGTGGTGAGACCTTGCATGCAATACTTAGACAATAAAGACCTTTAATATTCCCCTTTACTGGTAAAGCCATAGCAGTGCTACCAGTAGTTTAAAGTACAGTATGGACCAGCTCTGAGTGTTTTTGAAATTTATTGTGATCCTGATGATTTTTGAAAAGATCTGCAACATACTTTGATTAGCCAGTGATTTTCGGTACCTATTTATTTGCTGTGCCATTGCTGGTATTAGCATCAGGAATCTACACAAGGCAAAGGATACTCCATTTATTTTTCCAAGTGTAGCAAAGCTGTGCAAGAGAGGAGCCATAGGAACAAGTGATTTACAGGAGGAGCATCTACAAATTCAGGTGGCATAACTCAGGTTATGTAATATGTTTTATTTGAGCAATTGCAATGATTTCCCATTCTTCTCCGATTCAATTATTTTCATATAGTTCTTCTGGTATTAGCTGAGGTTGTTGGATCTATGAAAGACTGACAGTGCTAGAACTTTCACAACATTCTCATTTAATAAGGATTTTATCTTAGTTATGTATTTCTTTTGCAGAAATTACATTTTCTGCCTACATCTGAAAAAATTAACTGTCTTATTTCTCTTAATATAGGGACTGAGAATTAAATAAGTAAGATAGATGTTACAGTCTATAGCCAGATTGTAAAGGTGTACATTGGTTATAGTAAGTAGCACTGAATGGCTATTTAATATAATGGTAGTTGTTGTAGCACTGCTTCTAACAAGTTGGCCTTTAGCTGTAACTGTCTTGTCTCCTGCTGCAGTGTGGTTACCTTTTACCTAGAAATCCAAGATAGTTTTCAAATATTCATAGTTCCATGCTGGAATACTTTTTAAAAGTGAGTGTATTGTCTTCTGCTATCATTAATTACCAAAGGTTTATTTACAAGACAATAATTAATTATACTTCTGGGATGCTCAAGAGTCTAACATAAATCAAAGCAGACTTGATAAGAAGCGATGAAAGTCTCACATAATTAAGCAGGGCACTAGAGACCAATTGTTTATAGAATGATTTTGCAGGGGCTAATTGACACTAATTATTTAATCTGATTTTCTTCTTCCCAGCAATGCTTCTACCAATTCACTCTTTTCGGCTGATGGCACAAGCGTATTTGACTTTATTGAGGTGTTCTTGCTGTATCAATACAGAGGATTTACAGGTATTACCTTCACTAGACTTTTTTTTTTTTTTTGTAGCAATGCAAGAGACAAGGGTGGAAGATTATGATCATTAAATTTTGGTATAATTTCCTAATGACATGGACTATTGAAGTGCAAAAGCTAAGCAGGATAATGACTTAGTTGATGATAAAAGTTAATTCTACAGTAGAAGCAGCCTTAGGAAAACAAGCATAAAAACATACTTGCAGGCCAACTGATAGTGAAGCTCACTTGGCACAGCTCTCCAGCTACTACAAAAAATTTAATAACAGATTTCTTTCTAGGTAGTATCTGTAACATTTCCCTGATGCTTAACTATCTTGTGTTGATAAGTATCAATATGTGGTACAAGGAACTGTTAGTAGAATTCTTAAATTTCTTGGAAGAAACTGAATTCAAGGCTCAGAGACGTTACCGAATCTCTCGTGCTATTTTACTGGATCACCACTCCAGTGCTGGAGCAGAGCATCACCATGTCATACGGTCCCTGCCATGTCCTGTACCCAGATAGAAATAGTAGCAAAACACAGACACAACCAAGTTAAATAGGCTAATCCTAACATACTATTACACTATTTCCAGATGTGCCATTTATTTTATAGACATAGCGTTACCTGGTCAGTAACATACTTGGAAAGACACTTATATGTATTTTTAGCCTGCTTTCTTAAGGTAATGAGGCTAATAAGCTCAATCTACCAGCCAGTGACTGGATGGCCAGGGATTTCCTTCACCAAAGTTTTAACTTATTGATCAATTTGAAATGGATATAACAAAGGAAGAGATAGCTCAATTATATGAATTTCCAGTGAAATTTGTGAAAATAGGCGTTTGTGTACTGGAAAGAGACATGTATTAGAATCCCCACAGAGAAAACGGCTTCAGTAGAAGTTCATATTATTAAACACCAGGGAATCCCTGTAGGATACAGCCTAAGACTAGTTAACCAACTGATGTTCCTTAAGCAGTATTGAAGTAATTATCATAACAAAGTTTTTGGTCAATGGTTTTCAAACGTTTGATTTCAAGCAGATGAGTGTGTTTCTTCTCCTTGGTGTTAAGTTAAACACTAGTAATGCTCTAAGCCATAGGGCTACCAAGGTACATTGCATTCTAACACCAGTAATTCAGATATCCTGATTATGATTGCTACCATTATTATTTTGACAGAACAGAGAATATCCTTCCTCAATGGTTGCTGCTTTTGCTTCTTCAAATGATTCTTCAGGCTCTACTTCTGGCTACAAGAAGAGTTTCTACAAGTGATATTGGGTCAAGGTTTGCAAAATAATCCACCAAATACTTCTCAGAGCAAATACAGCTTGACCAGGAATATTTGAACAAAGGTCACCGCCGGTAGTAGCTGCAGAAATAGTGCCTTATTCAGGGCATTGATACTATTATTAGTAGATCACCTAACTATGTCCTGACTAGGTCATTACAAATATCTATTACTAATTATTTTTTACTAAGTTACTTCATAAGAAAAATCCTTATTTATCACCAGGGTTCTCCTGTCTTGAGATCTGTACATAAGAATTCATATCCCACAAAACCTCTGCTCAATTTTTAATGAAACTTTGTAAATGGCTTAGGATGCTTGGATAAAACCTGGTGTAGTGTATAAAGCTGTGTACATGCAAATATGAGCAATAACAGCAAGTTGTTAGTAGTAATTATTAATAGTTAATTATACATTAATAAGGAAGTTATGACAGCAGGCTATTTTCTTACATCTTATAACAAGAAATCTGCTAAAGTGTTTGTTAGCAGAAGTCTCACGTGAATGAGAGAATTTCTGCGTGAGACAGAAATGCTGGTAAGTGATCAAAACACGAAAAAACCAAGAGACCCTTCACTTCTCTCATGTGAGAGCTAAATATCTGTGTATCTCTCTATATACATGCATAACTTCTGTGAATTCTTTTCTCATAGATAGTAAGCTACAAGAACGCAACAGAAATCATTATTTTCTATCTCCTTGTTTTTTTATCTTGATGCTGGTTTTAAACTAACTTAAATCAATTTCAATTGAGTTTACTTGTATGCACCTTGTAGAAGAGATTTAATCAGTCTGTTATAAATTTACTTTTAACAGGCAAGGTAAAAGATGGTTTAGTGTTGGAATCTAATTATCTGTATATAAATGGATCTTATATAGAGAGGCAATAGAACAGTATGGTTTTAAAGATATCTCAGAGCTGTGCTTCATTTTTGAGAGAAGGATATTGCATTTTAAATAATGACTTTCTAAATGGAGAAACTGAAGCTGTGAGGAAAAAATATATAAAGATGTAAACTATAATATGAAAATATGAGTAAGTAAGCATTTTAAGCTGAATGTGAAGGAAGAAGTTTAGGGCTAAATTGTGAAAAAAACAGGTGTGCAAGAGAGAGTACCTAAATCTATAATTTGCTATTTCAGCTACAAGTATGATATAGACTAAGGATTTTTTAGATGATTGTCCAAAATAATGAGGCAAGCTCATATCTAGGCATTTAAAATAAATATCCTGAGTTTTCAAAAGCGCTGTGCCACCAGCAGCCTAATTCTGAGACAAAGTGCTCTCTATTTGCTCAGCTTTTCAGTATATTCCCGCATGGGATTCAAGCTCTTGGCTTTCATCTCTAGTCCCCGAACTGGCAGGGGTGGATCTCTCCTTCCCCAGGACACGCTGCCGCAGCTGAAGGTAAGGAGGGGCTGCAGTGTGTCCCGGGAGGGGGCACAGTCTGGTCGCAGCTTACTTTGTGTCTGAGCAGAGGTGCACATTTTGCTTCTCACGTCCTTGATGAGGCTGCTGAGGAAGGTGTCTTTATGGACAGATTTTTACATTAGTTGTTTTATGGGACAGGTGCCACTAAAACTCACTGGGAAGACAAAGAACATTTGCTATTAGCATTATCTAAATGTTAATAACCATGCAGTCAGCGTGTTGCACCCAGAGCAACACCGAGGAATTAATTTTGTTTCTAACCACTGGAATTGAATAACTGGGCCTTGCTCAGTCCAGGTGTTTTATACATTTAAAATCCAGTATAGTCCAGTAGCAAAGCTCTGTATGTCTGCAAGTAGGGTCAATAAGTGGTTTAGACTTCGTTTAAAGCTGCAGTGGCACGCACAACCAGCAGAGCTGGAATCTGACAGTCCTGCTACGTTTCTCCTAGGAGCAAACTGGCAAATTAGATACACCAAAGGCAACTCATAGGCTTAGAGGTAGCACAGGGATAACATGAATCAGTGGCTGTTAGGTGTTTAACAGCACAATGGAAACGCTCTGAGCCTTTATTGTTTTTTTCTTGTAGGCACAAGATCAGGTTCAGAGGCTTTCAACTTACCGGAGAAGTTTTCCAGGCAGGAAACTCATCTGCTATTACCACCTTTAAACAAAACTGTAGGTACTTCTCATCGATCACAACTGGCCTTCCTGCATTGTCTTTGATAAATAACTATGTTTTTGTGAACATTTATAGTCTCTCGTCCTTCCACCTCCTTGGGAATTATGCCTCACTGTGTTAACCCACAAGGATGCACAGAGGCACAAACATCTGCTGCTGAAAGGAGATGGGAACCTTGCTGAGTTTATTTCCATTTGAAAAGAGTCTGCACCATTCCCATCTTCACAAGTAAGTTCAACTTATCCACAAAATAAGAATCATATCCCCTCAAATACCAGCCTTAGGTACAAGTGACTCACTGACTCCAGTGTCTGAGTCGATTGAGAACTTTTTGTCAGTGATTCTGTACTTCCTACAGCCATAGAGTTTGTGCTGCTCAAATATAGCATCTCTTGTACGTCTATAATGAAGTACACATTGTGAGGAGTTTTTCAGTACAATCAAATTTGGGATGAAAGAGTTGTCAGACCTTTGCTCATGCTAATGTCAATAGGAATTTGTATCCTGTGTAGATCTTATAAAGAACAGCCTGCTGCTGTATGCTACAATGCCACAACTCTACCTCAGGACCAAGGATACAAGAGAATAATTTCTTTTTCCTCTCTTACATTGAGCCTGGTAATCAATGGGAAGCAAAGCAGAATCAATTTTAATTGATCAGTTAGGTTTTTAAATAATTGGCATTCACTCCAGTCTCTCGACAAAATAACAACTGATGTTGAGGGTTTGGCATTTTCCAGCTCTTTTTTCCAGGCGCGTGTCACGGCTGCTGTGATGCAGGAGATGCCCCCAGGATACAGAGCACCTTCAGAGCATGCTAAAGTGCTAACAGCACCAGCAAGGGCAAGATTATAACTGTAGAATATAATTTATTGGTGTAAAAATATGGACCAAATAGCACTGATATATGCACACTTATTCTGCAAGGAGCAGAGGAGGCACTGACGACCTTTTTTTACTCTATAAACTTCTCCTTAGGCTTCTGGGAATGGATTTGAACATGGGTGCAGCTCTCCGATTCCTGGCCCCTCTGTGCCTGTGGTCACTATTGAGAGGCTCATTCAGTGTTGAATTGGATAAAATTGATGGTACTTTTTTTCAAATAACATCTCATGTTAGAGGACCTCCGCTCCAACAACTAATCAGAATGAATCTTGATCTTTTGAGACTGCATTATGAACAATTTGGCTGTCAGTGCTGCAAGCTTTCCACAGATGTCTCCATGCAGTTGCCCCAAGGCTTACGTGACAGCCAGCTGGGACTTCCAAAATGCTCTGCATAAGATCTGTCTGGAATCTAGTCCTTCATCTCTCTCTCTTGATTTTCTAACTCTGCAATAGTTAGGAAAACTTTGCTATACAGAAGTGGCCTGACATAAAAACATTACAGGTTATGAGGTGCTCAGGTTTATTTGTATTCAGGTGGCAGCATGCAGTCCTGGGGACTCCCCACATGGTTACCTCTTGGAGAAGAAAAAGAAGACTACCCACAGGTGACCTGAAGTCTGCCACTGTACACAGAGCTGCTGTGAAGCTCAAATGCTTGCTGGCTGCCTATTTACCCAATAGTATGGAAAAAACATATACCTGAGACATATATTGGTAAGAAAGCATTCCGGATCCTGCATTGTAGAAAGCGTTTCTTAATTGACTTTCTGATATTGTGCCTGGATTTATGTTGTTTGGCACTTACTGTATGTGCCAATTTTTTATTGTGTAAATATGACAGAAGCATATTGATCACCTGTCCTAAGTGCTTAATCAAACTCTATTATCCTGCTAACCATAAACTAGCTAACAGAAAGTTACTGCCTCAAAATGTTACTAACTATGGATTGGACTTGAATGAAGAAAGTAATCATTCATGCTCTTTTTCTTGGGTGCGATGGAAGCCTCGGCTTCCTGGAACCAAAATATTTTCATACTTCGCTATTAAGTTTCATTGTAGTTTTGTCTACTTTTATGTAAAGTATACTGATTTATTAGAAAGCTCACTCCACAGTAAACTGATAATTGGATGCTGTTGAAAGAATGAGTTTCATTGATCTAAGTCAATGACCACAGACAGTGCTGAAGTAAACCTCTTAACAGTGCTGGGGCGTATTTTGGGCACAATCAATTTTTGTGGATATTCCCTTGTAGCTTTTTTTTTATCATTATTTGGCACTATCTGCATTGATTTAAACCTGGAGCAGATTTAATGTGTAAAATTTGTCTTGACGGAAAGTTTCATTACTTTTCAGTTAATGCAAACTTCTCTTTCTTTATTATAGATTAAAAACCTGCTGTGACAGTCTGTGCTAGTAACCGTGGGTACCTGTTACATCAGTGTGCACGTGCCGTAGATAGAAAAAGGATCATATTCAGAGAGCTGGGCTTCAAATAAATGAGACATTAGACTTGATGAAGCTGAACAGAATGTTTTCTAATATCTGATGTGAGGAAGATGCCAAATATAAAGACTCGCCTCTCTTCTTGCTGCGGTTGTTTTAATTTATAGGGTAGATAAAACAGCATGGGACAGTTTAAAGTGAAATAATTACGTACACATTAGTAAAGCTAGTTAAGGCCACAATTTTACTGAAGAACTTAACTTCAAACCTGTGACTAATCTTATTACAGAGCTCTACAACTCTGCTTTTGTTAAGCAACACCTCCAGGGAGGTTTGCACTCAATGTGGAAGCATCTGATTTGCAGGTGAGCTCTGAGGATTTTATATATATAATATTTGAAATATTGTTGCTGATGAACTAGATATACTTTCTGAGTTCCTCGATTGTATTTATGTTGCATTATATAGTAAATGAATTAATAAGAATTAATAAGTGGTGAATAAGCCTTAGACATATTCTGTTAGAGATAGGGTTCCAATTTTTTAATCAAACACACACTATCCCCTTTGTGGTTGTTTCACTTCTGGTGGTAGCTGCTTCTCATCTCATGATTCTTGGCTGGTGTAAAACCATATTTGTTTACAAATAGTTGCATTTGCATGAAATTTATTCCTGGAAAAAAATCAATTGTCTTTAGCAATTATAAAAGCCTGTTTTTATGAAATGCAACTTCAGAAATATCTTTGATTAGGCAGTCAGCACCGGAACTTTCTATTTTCAATATACCAGAGGGGGAAAATAGTTGCAGGGTAGAAGTTACAGATTTAGTTAAAATGCACTAATATCTAAAGACAATTATTCAGCAACTTGAAAAGTTTTAAATGTCTTTCCTGAGTAGTGTGAGTTACACCCATTTTTGGAGAGACTTGCTGCCTTATCGTTCACGCTGATTTGTGGGCTGGTTGTGGGATGACGTGGTTGGTTGTTTTGTTTTCAAAACCAAACCGATTTGTTTAAAGAACTTAAATTCCTTTAAAGAGACACAAATATTGCAGTGCAAGTGGGAATGACTTTGACTGATGCTGAAAATCTTTATGAGAAGCTGTCAGAAGGGGAAATCCAGCCCTCCCTGTGGAACAACAGCACTTTGTGTCACCAGGATCGCTGTGAACCTCTGTGGGTCATTTGTGAGACTCATCTGTCTGAGATGGAGCAGTTCGAGCTGCTGAGTTTCTGACTCTGATTCCCTAACCCTGCCTACACTGGCCCAAAAGGAGACCTATTTGCTTCTCTATGCTTGACAGTTGTGAAAACAAAGTTCTGAGAAAACCTAAACTATTTATATGATTTAAACTTCCTTTTCCCGCATAAAGGACAACTGAAAAGTGGGCAGAAGAAAACCGTGCTCTAACTTTCTTATATTCCAAAAGCAGAATTAATAGAAAGACCATTGAATGGTTGTTCCAGGTGTCTGTAGAAAGGAGATAATCAAAGGAGGTACAAGTACCCATTCAGTGGGAGTGGACTTTGCAAGAGATTTGATAGTGGCAGAGTTAATTTCCCTGGTGACCTAAGTGAGATAGCATAGTTTTATCTTTTTCAGAAAATTAAGGGTAAATTATCTGGTTCAATGACTCTCACTAACTACATTTAGATAAGCATTTTGTGTGTTTATTAAGTTGTTTATTTGTTATAATAATACTGGCGGTCTAATAAAGATAAGAATTTAGATGGAAGTCAACAAACTTCCCATTATGCAGCTGGCTCATTTCAAGCAGTGAGAATAAATTAAATGATAAAATGCACTCTCTTGTTTGATTAAGAGGCCAAAATTAGTCATTGTGGAAGAGAGATGTTTCAAATTGTAAGAAGAAGCTTTCATTCTCTGTGCAAGGAGATAGACATACACGTGCAGTGAGCAGTCTAACATTTTGTTGCGCTATTGTATTATCTTTAAATAAAGAGAGGACTTGAAAGGACACAAGTTTCATAAGGAAGACTGTAGGTGGCTTGTAATGAAAGAAGCCCAGTCCACTTTTGGGAAAGGATATTAGTTAGAATAGCTGCAGTGTTATACCGGGTAACAATTTATCTTACTGCGGCAAGATATCAGGAATTTCACACAGTAGAAATGGGAGAATTTTCCACTGTGCTTTTGAATTCTGTTTAGAATAAATATCTGTTCGTTGCCCTGTATCTGTATGCACACACAGCCAACGCTGAAGCCTGACTGTCAGAGAGGAAGAGATTAGTCTGTGTCTGTTAAACAGTGAAGTCCTCTAAGTGCTTTTATATTCTTGTATCTTAAAAGCTCAATCTGCCCTTGTATATGCAATCTGCAGTGTGGTGTATCATCAAAAGAAAAGCTACTGAGCTTGTGCATGCATGTGTAGTAATTGATTTTTTCCAAGGTACTTGCCTGGGTGCAGTGTTGCATATTTTGAGGACAAGATCAAATCATCAAACAGTGTTGAGGAATAAGCCACTGCAAATATGATAGTGATGACGGGAAGGATGATGAAGAAAGGAAAAGAAAAAAGGCTGCTGTATGTCTGGATACGTTCACCCAGTTAGGCAAGGCCCAGCAGCGCTGGAGGATTTGGAATGCAAACATTTTAAATCCGTGCCCTTTCTGGGAAATCAAGATATATTTCGGTGATAGAAAGGTCTGGGAAAACAATTGTGCCAGAAACAAAAAGGCCTAGGTACTGGCCTTCCTCTTAAAACAAGCTGTGTGATGGCTATCAAGAGTGAAACCCTGGCCTCACCAGAGAGTGGGTTTCTTATGGCCTTGCCAGAGTCCAATTGCCTACTGCCTCTCTGGTGGGATCACCCACTGTGAGCCATCCAGGGGGACCCATAACTGCAAACAGTGAAAATATTCCATGAAGGTTTGACAGTTTAGGAAAATGCAAACATTTGCACTGAGCAGATGAGACAGATGAGAAGAAGCTGAGAAAAGACAGCTAAAGAGAAGTCTATTTTCTGTCTTTGTTACAGAGAAAATGAAGCCAGACTCTTCTTCTAGGTGTACAGCAGAACAAGAGGCAGTCAACTCAACTTGAAACAAAGCAAATTCCTCTGAAGAATAGGGATTCTTCATAAGGAAGTTGATTCAGCACTGGAACAGGTTGCCCAGAAAGAAAAGAGAAAAAAGGAAAAGAAAAAGAAAAAGAAAAAAATATATAAAGAAAAAGAAGATAAAAAGTAAATGTAGAGCTCTTTGCATTGCCAGTCAAATGCTCCCCAAAAAGAGAATACATTCATACCTCTACTGTATGATCTTTGGGGCAATAATTCATTTTTCAGTTGGGTTTGGGGAGCATCAGTAGCAGTGGGATTCTCGGCTAGGGCTCTTCTGAGCTATAGCAATGTGAATATCAAAAGAAAGATGGCTCCATCAGACGAAAAAGTTAAGGAGGATAAAGTTTAGCAAATATCTGAACTGTAGGATATCTGATAATAAGAATAGTGATTCCATCAAATTCATGCCCTTAAATGGAGAAGGAGGTAGACTGACAAATCAAAAGATACTGCTTTTTCAGAGACGTGGCCAATGATGTGATGAGTCTGTGACTGTTGGGGATGGAGAACAAATGTGCTGACTGGACTGTGACAGGCAGTTTGGTTGTCTTGTGATGTGGTTTGACATCTTCTTTGTGATTTTGGTAGTGTAGATGGCTTTGATCAAAGCATATGGCCCTCCCATGCATCTTTAAAGGCAGCGTGCCTTGTCCCAACTAAAATTTGGTCACTTTTGGAGTAAGGGAATGCTTGTTGTGGAAACAAAAGTACAGCCAAGTATTATCCATCTCACTACCGAACCAGTATCCTTGCCTGAGGAGAAGTGACAGATGGCTTACCATGCGTAGCCCTGTAATTCACAACCTGCTTTATGTGGACCTCCTGGCTATTGCTTTCTTCTCTCCCTCATTTCCATTTCCATTCCCACTCCCACCATCCCTTGGGCCTTTGCCATCACCCTCCCACTCTCTCCCCATTCCGATATTGTCGCCTCTCTCCCACGGCACTGCCACTGCTCCCTTCCTGCGCTTTTCCTGCAGGCACAAACCGAACTGCAGGTCGGGGGGGATGTCAGCCGGGGAGAGGTGGGGGGAAGTAATCCTGTTGTGGTTTGATGTGTGGATGTTTTTTAACCCCAAAGCATTTATTTTTTTTAAGTGAGGAGGGAGAGAGAATGTATAAAATGTTTGGTTCGTTTACACAGGAAACTCCATGGCAAGTTTCACTCAGCTCCTCAGCTGTGATTTATTTTGACTGGTGCAATGCAAAGCCTACTCGGCTGCATGTGTGCTGTCAGAGTGTTTGTGTACATCCCAGAGGAGAGAATCAGGTTTGGATAAACACAGAATCCTCCTGAACCTATATCCACATATTAATTTCTTTTTAAGTTCAGTAAAACTTGCTAAATTCTTCCAGCATTTAGTTGCAGTGGAGGTCAGAAGTACTGAGGATGAAACACCAGAGAAATGAATCATGTGTCGTTCCTGGAGTGACAGGAAGAAGGAAGTGAGGTCTCTCCATCTCTTCATGAACCTTCCCACCTAAGGGATATAGACCACAGAGGTCACGCAAAGTTCAAACGCAGACGTGTCCAAACTGAATTTCTGGAGATCCAATCCCATTCAAATGCAGCCAGTTCTCCCTCTGGTTGCTTTTCACCTGCTTCCCTTAATTACTTCAGTGACTGTTCCTGTGATTGTTGCCCGTGGTTCCTTACGAATGGCCCGGGTGGGTTGGCGTGTGTGTTTCTGGACAGGGATGTCAGCGCCTTTGAATGGATGCTGGCACCGCCTCGGGAATTCTACCCCTTGGTTCAGTGGAAAATGTGAAATTCGGAGGGAGCTGTGGCCCACTGCCATTTGCAGGCTGTGAGGACAAGGGGTGTTGCGAAAGGACGCGTGTCGCCCGCAGAGGCTCAGACTGTAAAATAGGTTTGGGAGAAAGTGCAGCTCCACTTTTACTTTCTGCTCCCATTGTGGCACGCACTGGGCAGAAACCTTTGGTCTTTTGAAAGCCTCCTGATTGCCTTCCTCCTTAAATAGCCCTGCATGGCAATAGAAACCGAGTGGCTCTATTACACAGGCCGAGAGATTTGTGCAAGTTTTCCTTAAGCTGTAAAAAGTTTTAATTTTATGAACTTAAGGAATGCTGTAGTTGAAGACTTTAAAGTTTCAGGTCACTCTTAAGATTAGGTATTGAGAATTAAAATGAAAACTAAGCTTTCAACCAAAACTCTGCACTAGTTTTTGTTTTGTTTTGTTTTTTTCTTTTGCCTTGAATAAAAGCAGATGTTGCCCCAAACTTACCCAAGCTTTATAAGTACCTTCCAGTCAAATATTCTACCAGTAGTAAGCTGGAAACATAACCAGATATGCAAATAGCAAGCATTGGTATGCAAATATGCAAATTGGTAATGATTTAAAGGCAAATACAGTTACAGTAGGACTGCGGAGGGTAAGGAGTAAAAATCTGTCATGGTTTATGTTGCTCCAGTTGGCAGATTTGGATTTTTGGATGAGGTCTGCAGATCAGGGGGAATTGCTCAAAATCGATAAAGTTTCTTAACATTTTAAATCGGGGTAAAACCCAACCTTAATAAAATGAAGCAGATCTTAAAAAAACCCCAAAACAACAACCCTGACATGAGTACCTAGTTTTACTTTCAGCTATTTTTAACTTTTCTACCCAAGGAAGAGCTTTATTTTAGTTAATGATTAAGTTTAAAACTGTTGCTATATAGAGAAAATAGCCTTTGTAGTACTTGTGAGGTTTTTTGGGGGTGGGGTGATTTCCGTGCTTGGTTAATCATGAGGATGAATCACTTACAGACTTAGGGACCTTCCCTGGGGGAAAGTCTGGGCTAACTTTGCAGTGGAGATATATTTGGTGTGAAAAAGTTTCTCCCAGCTTGGCTGTGTGACATGATCTACTGATTCAGCCGGACTATTCAAAAGAGGAAGATGTACTTACTGAGGGGTAAGACTCGCTAAATTGGCTGAAACTACTTCTTTAAAATGTACATCTACAGGGAAGGAGAGAAGGAGAAAGTAACAAAATACAGTGGGGCTGGTAGAGAAGAAGAAATGTGTTATGGACGTGTTAAGTGAGACTAAGCAGGATGGGGAAGGTCAGCCTGTGGCTTGAAGCAAAGGGCAAGCATTAAAAGGAAATGCTATGGAAGAGTAAGATGAGAAGGAGTGTGTGAAAGTAAAGAATCAGAGACCACAGGGTGCTAGTGCAGTAGGAGGCATCGCTTTCTGAACACGTTTTGCTGAAAAAGCACGACTGTGTTTTTAGGATGATCATAGGTTTCGATCAGTCAGTGGCAACACAAGATACACACGCAGAAAGCGGTGGAAAAGGCATATTGCATCCATTTGGTATAATTTATTCCTGTTGAAATTCGATTCAAGGGATACTTCTCATTCTGGCAGATAGGTGCCACAAGGTAGGGTCTGGCTATTGAGGGTCTGGGGTTTCCAGGAGAAAAAGGAGAAGCTGATACCGTCAGAAAAAAGTTCAGGAACAATTTGTGGAAGATTTCTTCTTGATTAAAAAAACCTCCAGAACTGTGTATCAACTAATTTGAAAAGGGCTGTATTTCAGGTTATGTATTTGCAGCAGAAATTGGGGATTAGCAGCGTTCAGTGGTACTGAGGAGACAGAGGTCTATACCAGGGCTTGGTATGGACTATGTAAAATCATAGACTTTGACTATGTAAAATCACTACCCACTGCTCGATGAAGAAAAAAGATAAAAAAAAGATAAAATGTGGCTGGTGGTGCTTTTCTGAGGCTAAATAATGTTTTATTTTCAACTGTATTTTCAGTACGTGGCCTTAATACTTATCATACCCAACAGAGCCATAGTAATGTGATTCCTGGGATACTCTTTTCTGAAACTGGCAAGAACTCCTAGTGTGTGAAGGGACCAAATGTGTCTTTTTCGGTCAATGTTTTATCCCAGATGGATTCCTTGTAAAGTAATTTTTATTTGCTATTTAGTTGTCAACTTCAAAACACCTTCATATTTGTTTTTCAGGTTCAGTCAAATTTTGAAATGAAATAGTTCCAAGGCATTAGATATTCTATCAAGTAACAACATTTTATTAAAAACAAAACAAAACAAAACAAAAAAGATCTATTTTGGAAGAATATCAATGCAGATCAAACTTTATAAATATATTTCAGTGGTAGTAAAGGTAAGAATTTCAGCTGCACTTCTTAATAACTCTTTAGTAGCTGAATTCTTACACAGTTTATTGAAAGTGATTCTACACCAGAAACTGTTTATTGAAATATATGACATAAGAATAAGCATCCCTTTTGAACAGCGGGAAGGATTCATCTCCAGAAATGTTTGCCAGGACTGTGCATGTGTTGAAATTTGTCACAGAAGAGATCAATAAGTGGGCACTGCTTGAAAAGTAAATCACCTGGGGAGAGCCAGCGAATTGTCATTGTAGTGGAAGTATCTCACTAGAAAGAGGTATCTGTCCCTGTTCATTAGAAAGGAAAATGAAGAGGGACGGAGGGAATGAGGAGGGTGGATTGACTAATATAAAGAATAACTGTGGGGGGTTAACTCTTCCTGTTTGTGCTGTCAGAACTCGTGCTTTGAGTTAATTGATGTCTTTGGGGACCCCAGAAGGAGGTAACAAATTGTCTCCTCGTTGTACCAAATTCACTGACTCGACAAAGTGGTCTGTTCAAACGCAGAGGGAAAACATTAAATGGAGCTAAAAATATATATCTGCATTTGTATCGAATGCCTTTTATTAGGATTTGAGGAAATGTTGAGAGCAGTGAAATGGTAAAAATGGCTCATATTAGTCCAAGGAGTTACGTAGGAATACAGTCAAGAAAAACAGAATAAACCCAGCCAATAAACAAACAGTGAGACCCCCTACTCAAAGCCTATTTAAAAACAACAGGGCTTGTTCAATTAATTTCAGTGGGCTTGGGATAGGGATCTAAATGGGCGGGAGGGGGAAAGACCTCTTACGTCTGATGAATGAAGATCTTCCATTCTGGACAGTAAACCTGTGGCAAATACATAGAAAAGGTCTTCTAAAAATGCAGTAGATCCGAGAAACTCACCAAATTTTCACTTTATCTCATTGCTACATTTGTTGGCACTAGGGAAAGCAGATCAGAAACATGGCAGTGTACTGTGTACAGGCAGAAAGGAATAGATATCATGTCTGTGAAATCTAGTGAAATTTAACTTACTGGAAGTAATAGAGATCATCAATTTTATCTAGATTTTCAAATAGTTTAATTTTTAAGATGGTAGATATTCATGCCTTCTCTGGAGTTTCTGTGTGTGAAACTGCACATGCAATAAAACACTTTATGGCTGCTGGGCAGTAAAATTTCACTAGTCCTACACAAACTTAGTGCTTGGTGAAATACAGCCTGCCGAGAGCAGGAAATCCCAAAGACACGTGCAACTTTACAGCCTTAGAACTGTGTTTTGTAGCTGGCCTAACAAAGGCTAGTAAATGAAACTAATTCTCAGGTTCTCCAGACATTGCCCAAAAAGTGATATTGATTTCTGAAACCTGAACATCACAGAAAAAATGTTGGTTTTCAGCAGTAACTTTCTTAACCCTGACTCTGCCTGTGTTTCTCCTATGGTCTTTTGGCTCTCCCGTATGCCTTTCCCAGCTTCTTCAACACGCGAGGCAAGGCTCTGATTGACAACAGCATCATTCATTCCACAGCCCCTGGTGAAGGTTCACCCCATGAGTTACATTCACACCTTGTGAGATAAGAAAAGAGGATGTAACTCTGATGTAATTATGCTTAAATACCTCCAAGATGTTTATGGTCCAGCAGGTCTCTTCTAGCACCTGCCATCTTTAAGCCTAGATCATAATCCAGGAACACTGTGCTGTCTGTTCTAGTACCTGCTAAGTTTTAAGTGTTTGGTTTTTTGCTATCTTATTATGGGAAGCATATCGATAGAAAACAGTGATTCTGCTTGTGACCATAATAAGAATTCCACATGGAAATTAATTTTTAAATGCTATTTTGTTAAGTACTTTAATGAACAACTAGCTATGCTCTGCCTTAATGCTTCTGTCTTTAGTTAAGAATTTCTAATGAAAGTAGAAGGAGTACTTCTTTCATTTTATATTTGAGAACCCGAGGCCATTCAGTGGAGCAGACACAAAAGCTTTGTCTGGAAAATGGAGAGCAAATTTGAGAGTCTTATTTTTTTTCCTCATACACATACAAAGTAAAAGAAGCAGTTACTGACACAGCCCGAGAATAAAGCCTTTGCAGGAATTCACCTTGCAAAAGTCATTACAAGAGAGAGTGTGTGTGTATAGACTATTGGACACAAGGACTTTATCTGAGCACTCCTGATATCTCCGCTGATAAACTGATATTGCATTTCTTGCTACTGCTTTCTCTGAAGAGCCATAATAGATCTGTGCAATCACTAGGGAATAAAAACATCAGATAAACAGTTCTTAGTATCCGTCTTAAATCTCTCCCTAATTGACCAAATACAGTTCAGTACTAGTTTAATTAGATGTCTGTCCAAAAAAGAATCAAATATCCATTCAAAGCCTCAAGTGGTTAAAATAGATCTAGAGGTTGTCAACCTGCAAATGTTCCCATTCACAGAAGGTGATGTGAGATGTTGTCTGGTTTCCTTTTGCCTTTTCCAGGAACTGGTCCCCCCTGGCAAGCAGCTGCTATGTCCTCTCCCTCTTTGTTGTCACCGGTGCCATATTATTTGTGAAGACAGGTATTTGTACCACTGTGGTCTTTCCTCTACCAGCTCAGAAAGCACTAACTACCATTTGCTTCATTGTTCAACATTTTGTATGCTTTTGGATGAGTGTAATGGTAGAGGTAGCAAGACAGGAATGGTTTCTTGGGTAAAGCAAGGTTGATATAAAATGAGGAGAACCTGGTTTGGGTGAATTATATCTGGCATGGCAGAGAAATGAAAATGGCATGAGGCTCTGGTGACAGAAGTTCCACAAAATAAAACTAAGGGCATGGTAAGGTACAAAGGAAAAAATTCTAGATCTTGCCTTATGCATGTTGTCTACCTCTCTGCACTACTATCAGAGGGTGCCTGACTATAGGGGCTGTTAGATTGTCCCAAGTTTGTCAATGTTCTCACAAGCTTCCCCCCAGACAAACTGCTCAACAAGCAAGCAGGAAGTAAAGAAGGGAAGTAATCAGAAAATGATGTCCTCACCCTCCAGATGATAAGCTGTGTTGTCCTGAAGGCTTACTTTACAACCTTGATTACTAATTGCATGTATTTGAATGATTGTCTATGAGTCCATCACACAAGCTCTGCTTATAATTCTTCTAGACATCTTTATAAAACTATTATCCTGTAGCATTCAAGTGTGTTTCCAGTAGTGCATTAAGTGACATGACTGACGTCTGTCACATATGATTTGTTCTCTTCTCTCTGAAAACATACCTGTGTCTTGCTCTATAAACTCCCTTCAATCAAACAACTCATATCAAAGTTATTTTAAAAGGGAATTTATCTCTCCTACACAGGGAAAGACGGATTATTAATGCAACCAGGAATGATATTTCTGTAATACCTGGAGGCTGTTTGACCTGTGAGCAATTGTTGGCCTTGCTGTAGCTGATGGGTGGCATGGCTTTTGGAATGAGTAGAAATGCCAAACTATTTTATGAACCAAGCTGTTTTAAACAGAAGAAGCTGATGTACAAGGTTCATGCCAGCCATAGAAGTGCACGAGCTGTGATAGAGGGATAGTCTTTGGGGCAAGTTTACTCTTATTCCCTTCACTTAACAATGAATGTGCACCGTACAAAATTGTGCATTTTATGGCACAGAGTCAATCTGCATTTTACTTTCTTCTCTTGAACAGTGAGAAGGTTTTTTGATGGGACTGATTGAACGTGCAGGGGCTAACACGCAGGCTCCAATTTCATTGGTGGAGCTTTGCACAGAATTGAAGTAGAAAGCCAAGAGAAGGTCGAGGAACAGGAATAGTATTGCCACATGGGGAAACACCGAGCTCTGAGAAGGGAAACAGACTCAGGAAATGGTGCTGCTGGAGTGGTGAGGAACAATTTACCTATCGGACAACAAAGAGCTCAAGGTCCTGCAGTTGAATGTGCCCGGGCTTAACTTGACCAGCAGTGCTGTTAAATGGAAACATTTTGGAAACATTGCCTCTTTCAGTCCAAATCTTAGTTGCCATAAATATTTTGCATGACTGTGTGTTCTGTCAAGGTCTGTGACCTTGCTGCTCTCCAGTCTGCTGAGTCCTTAGTGAGGACACTTTTGGACCAGCAAAGAAACACACCACTTGTGTTGCAGAGCAACAAGAGCACATGGAATTGTCATCTCTGGAGGTATTTAAAGACGTATAAGTGTGGTGCTGAGGGACATGGTTTAGTGATGGGTTTTGCAGTGTTAAGTTGATGGTTGGACTTGATGATCTGAAAGGTCCCTTCCAACCTGCACAATTCTATCATTCTATAAAAGGAGCACAGAAAAGGGAAAAGGTGCCAGAAAATAAGGCAAATAAAGCTCTAACTGCTTTCTAAATATAATTATCATAAGAAGGTTAACTGAGATCTTCAAAAGTGGTTGGTGAGCTGAAGTTCCTTGATTCCTAAATATCAAAATTTATATACCTTAAAGTGTCTTGATGACAGTAGAATACATAGATGCCATAGAATACAGAGAACATAGTGGAACTGCAAATTAATGTTTATTTCATGTTATATTTTTTATTAATTATTGAAACATATTTTTGAAATAATAAGGTAAAAATGGTATACGCATCTGGAAGTAGATGATTTTGTATCAGGCTGCAAGCAGAGGAAATATTTCCCATCTTACAACCTAGAAGCTATGATTATATCTGCGCTTTCTCAATTTATCCAAGCCACAGAGGTAGGTGGAACATCCTATGGCAGCTGGGACTGCCAAGGGTGGTCCCAAACACAGGAAAATATGCATCAAAGCATGGGGCTAGCATTCCCTTTCACCCTTAGTGTTTGGCATAATAGTGTGTTCTTGAGTGTAAGTTAATGACATGAATAGTCAAACCCCTTCGTTAGAGTATAGCCTGTCGGAATACTGCACAGAGAGATTCACCCATCACACTGCCTGCTTGCTGGGTTGTTAGAGAATCTTCCTGGGTAATCTCACTTGCAGGATTGGAGCCTTTAAAGATTAGTTCACTCCTTTCAAAATATTTTTTGACAAAAGACATCCATCAGAGTTGGTTAATAGTTATTTAGCTTCTCCAGTTGATCCATCATTTTTATTTCTTCTATATGTGTGTGGCTGATGGTGTTTCTCCATTATTCTCATTAGATAAAGTGCAACGGAAGACAATCATCAAGCTCTTTTTAATCCATTTTCCTTATCTGGTTTGTGCTTGGGTGATGCATGCTCATTCTCTGGTGATCAGCCAACTTCAGATGTACTAGATAATTTCTTACTAATTTACTGACACGGTAGTTGCTTTATTCTTCAGCTTTCTTGTTTGTGTCTGTAATTTCCTCCGTAGATTTTATGCGCTAAGGTTTGCTCCCTTTCATTAGAGTCACTTAGCCTGCTAAAGGGACACAAATTAAAGTAAAAATGTGAAGCTGATGAATATGTGAATATTGTTGCTAGGCATTACCCTTAATATTACTGTATATGAAAGGGGGGAGATGAGGTGAATAGGATACGGAGGTACTTTGAACTCATTAAACTACTGTGCAAGACTTCAAGGGTCAAATAGTTGTAGCTTGCAGCTGTTAATTTTTGTTCCTTGAGGGAAGCTTTATGCACAAGCACAAAGACACTGTGGTCTTGGAGTACTGTAATTGCAGATCTGTTGACAGTATTTTAAAACCTTGAAGGTTATTCATGCTGGCTTGCTCACCTGCAGTAAGTTCTGAAGTCCTAGAGTGAGTGGAGCTAAAGTAGTAATCAAAGCAGCGTTTTGTAGACATGAAGCATTTTAATTCTCTGGAACATTTCATTCAATATGCCTTTCCTACCAGAGATTTTATTTACTCGGTGACTGGGATCTAAGCACTGAGAATGGAAGAGTGGCTTTGTGAGCAATGTGGTTTTCCTTTGGTCTATGGCTTTCCGCAGTGCTGGTGAGGGGCTGCAGTGACTCCGCAGTGTGAAAGTGGGAGCAAACTTAGCTTTGATATCTCACCAGTTTTACACACATTTAAGGGCTTTTGTTAGTTCATCTGTTGTGTGTTTCATGGTGGTGTTGTCACTGTGTTCCTACACCATAATTTGCTTGAGCGCCGCTACTTTATCATGGAAGAAACTGCAAGGTTCAGCGATCCACTGCATCACCACTTCCATTTCCTCATTACAAAAATTGACCTTCTTGCCGTTGTTTGAAAGGGCTCAGACCACTGTCATTCAGACTTCAAGACTGGTGAGCAGTAATAATAGTATAGGAAGTAGGAGCAATAGTTAAAGCAGCCTGGCATTGTGCTCCCTTCCTGGAATCCATTTTGAATTTCACAGTACAGGCAGCGGGTGTTCTTTGCTACCTCCAGCGAGCATTGTGTTTTGCTGTAATCCCCTACTTGTCATTAAATCATTTAAATGTATTAAGGCAACACACTGCAGGAACAGTTTGCCATGTTTCTTTTGCTTTGTGGGTGATTTTCCTCAACCTGTTTCAACGTCCCAGAAATAGCCCAGCTCTATTAAAAAAAAAAAAAAAAAAG